>JAJPUD010015579.1:0-36897 GCA_023553655.1 Myrmecobius fasciatus | reverse complement strand
ACCTCTAATTTCTTTTCCATTATTATCAAAGAAAAATCAAATTATACTGCCATTCTTTAAGGATATTTATAGTAGAAATATAGTTCTGAAGAGTTTTCCTTTTTACCTTTTTATGCTTCTCTTGAGTTCTGTATTTGGAGGTCAAACTTTTTGTTCAGATCTGGTCTTTTCATTAGAAATAGGTGAAATTCTCCTGTATCATTGAATGACCATCTTCTTCCCTGGAAGATGATGCTCATTCTAGCTGGATAACTTATTCTTGGCTGTAATCCAAGTTCTTTTGCCTTTCGGAATATCTGATTCCAGGCCCTTCGATCCTTCAGTGTGGAAGCTGACAGATCATGTGTAATTCTAATTATAGTTCCTTGATATTTGAACTGTTTCTTTCTAGCTGCTTGCAATATCTTTTCCTTGGTGCAATAGTCCTGAAATTTGGACATGATATTCCTTGGGGTTTTAATTTTGGGGTCTCTTTCTGGAGGTGATCGGTGAATTCTTTCAATGCCAATTTTGCCTTCTGATTCTAAAACATCAGGGCAATTCTCTTTCATGATGTTCTGGAAGATAGCATGCAGGTTCTTTTTTTCATCGTGGCTTTCAGGAAGTCTGATAATCCTTAAATTGTCTCTCCTGGATCTGTTTTCCAAGTCAGTTGTTTTTCCTATGATTTATTTCATATTTTCTTCTATTTTTTCATTTTTTTTGTTTTTGTTTAACTGATTCTTGATGTCTTATTGAGTCATTTACTTTGATTTGTTCAATTTTAATTTTTAAAGTATTATTTCCTTCAGTTATCTTTTTTAGCTCCTTTTATAGCCGGCCAATTGAATTTCTTGATTCAATCCATTCTTTTTCCATTTTGCCAATTTTATTTTTCAGTGAATTGTTGTCTTTTTCCAATTCACCAATTTTGTTTTTCAGTGAATTGTTATCTTTTTCCAATTCACCAATTTTGTTTTTCAGTTCACCATTTTTATTTTCCAGTGAATTGGTGATTTTTTCCAATTCACCAATTTTGTTTTTCAGTGAATTGTTTTCTTTTTCCAATTCACCAGTCCTATTTTCCAGTTTTTGATATTTCTGTTGCTCTGATCTCAATTTATTTACCCATTCTTCTTCTAGCTCTCTTTTGAGATTCTTAATGCAATCTTCCAGGTAAGCCTTCTGAAAGGGAGACCAACTTAAGTCTGCCTTTGTGGCTTTATCTGGGATTGTTTTCATAATGTCAGAATCTGGGGACTGTTCTATTTTTTCTCCGTAAAAGTTTTCTATGGTGAGAGCTCTCTTCTGCTTCTTGCTCAAGATTTAAAGTTGGGATATTGGTCAAAAGCAGAGAACATTGCAACAATTTGTATTTGCCCTGGGGCAGTTTGCCGAGTTGACTTCCGGTCTGAGGCTGGTGGGGCTAGATTCGCACTAGGACTACGTTTTCAGCTGCTCTCAATAAACCCTTTATCAAAGGCAGATCTGCCAAAGCACCTGCCCGCAAGCAGAGCAACGTGGCCCAGGCGTCTTCCAGGGGCTTCCTGGGTGCCTAAAATCTGCCCCTCTATTGTAGCCCTGACTTCTGCCCTGGCTGGAGTCTGAACATAACCAATGGCCGATTTCCCCTGAGGCTATCCTTCTCTGGAGCTCTTTCAAGGTAGATTTTTGACAGAAGTGCTTTGTAGTCCAAATGTTTGGCAGGGCCCTCACTCAAAAACCAGTTCGAAGGCTCACTTTGTCTGGGTCTGAGGGAAGGTCCCAGGAGTTCACAGAGAACGGTGTCTGCAGTTCGCCATCTTGGCTCTGCCCCCCCTTCTAATAGTTTATCCCTTTCTTTTCCTCCTTTCCCTCCCACTTCCCTCTAGCAACAGACAAGTTTCTATGTGAAATCAAGTTTCTGATATACACTTTTAGAACCCAACCTGATGAGAGTAAGATTTACACAATGCTCATCTCCCTTCCCTCTTTCTTTCAATTATATTATGTTTTCTTTGCCTCTTCAAGAGATTTTACCTTGTTTTTACCTCCTTTTTTTTTAGATCTTGTTTACCACTTTTTCCCTCTTTTCCCCAGTATGACAACCTTTCCTCCTCTAGTTTTCTTTTTCATATTATCAAAGTAATATCTAGTTAATTATACCCCCAAACTTTAAGTATCCCCACAGTAGAAATAAAGTTCTCAAGAGTCCTTTCCTTTTTACCTTTTTATGCATCTCTTGAGTTCTGTGTTTGGAGGTTGAATTTTTTGTTCAGATCCGGTCTTTCCATTAGAAATAGGTGAAATTCACCTATATCATTGAATGACCATCTTCTTCCCTGGAGGATAATGCTCATTCTAGCTGGATAGGTTATTCTTGGCTGAAATCCAAGTTCCTTTGCCTTTTGGAATATCTGGTTCCAGGCCCTTCCATCCTTCAATGTGGAGGCTGACAGATTGTGTGTGATTCTAATTATTGATCCTCGGTATTTGAATTGTTTCTTTCTAGCTGCTAGCAGAATCTTTTCCTTGGTGCAATAGTCCTGAAATTTAGCCACGATATTCCTTGGGGTTTTAATTTTGGGGTCTCTTTCAGGAGGTGATCAGTGAATTCTTTCAATGGTGATTTTGCCTTCTGATTCTACAATCTCAGGGCAATTTTCTTTCAGGATTTCCTGGAAGATAGTGTTTAGATTCTTTTTTCATCATGGCTTTCAGGAAGTCCAATAATCCTTAGATTGTCTCTCCTAGATCTATTTTCCAAGTCACTTGTTTTTCCTAGGAGATATTTCATATTTTCTTCTATTTTTTTCATTTTTTTTTTTGTTTTTGTTTGACTGATTCTTGAAGTCTTATTGAGTCATTGGCTTGCATTTGTTCAATTCTTATTTTTTTTAAAGTGTTGTTTTCTTCAGTTACCTTTTTAAACTCCTTTTGTAACTGGCCAATTGAATTTTTTTGTTCATTTTACTCTTTTTTCCACTACACTAATTTTATTTTTCAGTGCATTATTGTCTTTTTCCACTTCAATAATTTTATTTTTCAATAAATTGGTGTCTTTTTCACATCTCTTTTGCAGGGCATCATATCCTTCTTCCAAGATATTGTATCCTTCTTGCCCTGATTTCAATTTATTTTCCCATTTATCCTCCAGCTCTTTTATAAGGTTCTTTAAGCAATCTTCCAGAAAGGCCTTTTGAAAAGGGGACCAGTGATGGTCCTTAATAACCTTCTCTTGGGTTTTTTCTAAAGGAACCTCTGGATCTGGGGTCATCCCTTCTTTTGCTTGATAAAAGCTGTCTATGGTGAGAGCTCTCTTTTGCTTCTTCATTTTTTTTTAGACAGGGTTGATGTCTCTTTAAGGCTCAGAAAAAAAATGGCAGCTGAAGTTCTTTGCCCTGGGGCAATTCCTCAAATTAACTTAAGGTCCCTGGCCAGTGGGGGCTAGGACAAAATCTGAATTACTCCTTAAACAAGGCAAGTCTGCCAGAGCACCTGCCCCCAATCAGGGCAGAGTGTCCCGAGTGCCTCAGATAAATTCCAGGTGTTTGGAATTTGGAGTTTGGAGTTTCTGCCAGGATGAGCTGAGTCCCGCCCTCACTTCTGGCCTAGAATGGAGTAAACTGTTTATCCCTCTGTCCGAGTTAAACACACCTGATATGAAGTTCTTCAGAAAGCAGTGTCCAAACATTTCTGGATTCGTTGACTTGAAGATGAGTTCAGAGGCTTATTTTTTTGTTGGTTTGAGAGAAGATTGGAGGAGGATGCAGAGAGTCACGTTTTCACTCCGCCATCTTGGCTCCCCCCCCCCCGGAAATGAATCTTTGACATTTGATAGTGTCATTGACCACTTTTATTAGTAATATGCTAATAATAATTTGCAAATAATTATTAACAATATAATTGAAATGATTAGGTATCCAGAAATTGTCTCAATTTTTTTAAACATCACAACACACACATGCACAGTGAATCCACACATGTAGTACATATAGATTCATGGATATGTATGTGTACATGTCCATGTTTATGCACAAATTCACACATGATAGGAAGCCAGATGTAGTAAATGTAGAGATAATGTGCACAGGAAGTAGACAGCTGGCTTCAGAGTCAGAAATCTTTAATCCTGTCTTTAAAACATACTATGTGACCCCAAGCAAATCATTCAACATCTCAGTTCTCCAATTAACTTTTTGTGATTACAAGTGCAGAGAAAGTACTTATCTATATTGGTAAATAGATTTATTCCCATTTATCATCTTTTACTCATAGGCTTATACATATGATACAATAATGTATAACAATAAAATATAAATAATACAATATTATATAAAATAATATGATGTGACATGAAACATACAAGACAGCATAATATAACATGCATTATATATGGATATTATATTATTCTTATATTATATAATATTTCCTCACAATAATTCAATGAGATAAGTGGTACAAATATTGTTGACCTCATTTTCCAAGAGAAGAAATAAAATAACTTACTCAAAAGTCACAAAACTAGCAAGTATGGAACTGGGAATCCAAACCAGGGTGTGAGACCAAATTCTGCAATCTTTCCACTTTGCCAGAATCATCAGACAAGCCACTTATTGGAATGATAACTCTGCCTCACAGATTAATTAGACATAAGATAAATGACTCATTTCCGCAGCTTTCTCAAATAATGAAATGTTTTCTTTTCATTGAACAATCTCTTGAGATAGATCTAATTTATGCCATGGGGCTTCAAATAACCTCATAATCATAAATCTTGCAGCTATATTTGAAGCCAGTAAGGCATGAGTTTGAATCCTGCCTCAAAGAAGGAAGGAAGAGAAGAAGGAAGGAAGGAAGGAAGGAGGAAATTAGGGAAAGAAGGAAAAAAGAAAGGAAGGAAGTAGAGAGGGAGGAAGGAAAAAGGGAAAGAGAGAGGGAGAGAGGGAGAGAGGGAGAAAGAGACAAGGAGAAAGGAAGTTTTCCAACTGTTTGTGGTCCAGCTCTACTCATAGAGGTTGTTATTTGTTCTTTGTTCTCTAAGAGAATCAGCAGCAGGGAGGTGATGCCTTGACATGCAAGTGAATTGGATTTAAGTGAGAAAGGGCTGTGAAAGGTCACCTGCCTTACTTTCTCCTGCAGAGTCATCTAGGTCCAGTGGCCAGATATAGATCAGGACAAGTGGAAATGGTCCTGGATGCAATGGAAGAACTTGGACTTTTTAAGCCTAGTTTTTTAATGGGTCTCAGTTTGACTGAAGCCACACCCATTTTTTTTTAATTAAAGCTTTTTATTTGCATATCATATGTATGGGTAGTTACCCAACATTGATCCTTACAAAGCTTTCCTTTACAAATTTTCCCCCCTAGTCTCCTCCCCACCCCTCCCCTAGTTGGCAGGAAGTCCACTACATGGTAATTATATTAAAATACTTGACAAGTCAAATATAAGTATACATATTTCCATACTTATCTTGCTGTGCAAGAAGAATCGTATCTACATGAACAAAAATATCTGAAAAGGGAAACCCAATGCAAGCAAACATCAATAGAGTGTGAAAAGGCTATGTTGTGCTCCATATTTCATATCCCTCTCTCTGGGTGTATATTTCTTCACTGAACAATTGGAACTGGTTTGAGACATTTCATTGTTGCAGAGAGCCATGTCCATCAGAATTGATCATCATATAATATTGTTGTTGCCGTGTACAATGATCTCCTGGTTCTGCTGATTTCACTCAGCATCAGTTCATGCAAGTCTCTCCAGGCCTCTCTGAAATCATCCTGCTGGCCGTTTCTTACAGAACAATAATATTCCATAACATTCATATACCATAATTTATTCAGCCTTTCTCCAATTGATGGGCATCCCTTCAGTTTCCAGTTTCTAGCCACCACAAAAAGGGCTGCCACAAACATTCTTGCACATATGGGTCCCTTGCCCTCCTTTAAGATCTCTTTGGGATATAGGCCCAGTAGAAACGCTGCTGGGTCAAAGGGTATGGACAGTTTGATAACTTTTTGGACATAGTTCGAAATTGCTCTCCAGAATGGTTGGATCCGTTCACAGTTCCACCAACAATGTATTAGTGTCCCAGTTTTCCCACATCCCCTCCAACATTCATCATTATCTTTTCCTGTCATTTTAGCCAATCTGACAGGCCATACCCATTCTTGATTAACATTAGGTAGCCAATGGGGCAAAGAATATCTTCTTTCACATAGTCAAACAAACAAACAAAAACCCAATATCCATCTAAATAAATAAATCTGGGAGGGGAGACCCCCTGGATTTCTGGCCAAAGCAGAAATGATTGTAATTTATATTCAATCTGAATCAATCAAGACTCAAACAATGACCAAATAGGGCTTGGATTGGGACCTATGGGAAGCTAATCAATGAAAATCAGATTGATTTTGTTTTAGATACAGTCCTTAAGAAAGAAATCTAGCCAGTAAACTCCAAGATATATTGAGAAAGTTCAGAGACCCGAAAGAAAATTAAAAAAAAAAAAAAACCTTTTATGAACATCTGTAGGTAAGGATATGATACCCTAAGTGTTCTATATCTGGCCACTGGACCCAAATGACTCTGGAGGGTAAAGTGAGGGAGATGACTTTATACAGCCATCTCTCACTTTAATCTAATTCATTTGCATGTCTTGGCATCACTCCCCCCCCCCCCCATATCAGAATCCTTTTTGAGAACAAAAGACAAATAACAACACTATTATCTACAAATTGGGATAATAGTTGGATCATTTAACTTTATTTTTGAATTCTTTTTTGGGGCTGAGCTATTCTGATTGAACACTGAACACCCAAATTACCTAATACACTACATTTGCTCTCCGAAGTTCTTAAATGGTTGCAGAACATTTCACAAATGTTATCTCATTTTATTGTCATACAGTCTTGTGAAATTATTATTCCCATTTCTATAAATGAGGAAACTGAGGCTCAGAGGAATTTAGTGCCTTATTCAGAGACAAACATTTAGCTAAGTATCTGAGGTAGGATTTGAATGTAGATGTACCAACTTCCAATTTTACCAACCTGCATCACTCATCTAACTACCTATCTAATCCTGATACTTTGCTATCTGTTCTTATGATCTAAACACAGTAACCAAGTTAATACTTCCATTGCTTTTGGAAAAGGCATGGAAATTGACTGCCCCATTTCTCTACTCCCTATTCCTAAAATGGTAGTCTCCCTTTTCTATAACAATCCCTTTTCTAATCACCACTTCTTTATATATCTTATCTCCCTCATTAAAACAGAAATTTCTTGAGGGCAGGCTCTGTATCATTTTTGTAGTTGTGTTCCAAGTATCTAAATCAATACAAGTCAATAGCACACATTAGGTGCTTGATTGAAAATGAATTTTTCTTTTTTTTATTAAAGCTTTTGATTTGCAAAACATATGCATGGATAATTTTTCAACATTGACCTTTGCAAAGCGTTCTGTTACAAATTTTTCCCTCCTTTCCCCACCCCCTCCGCTAGATGGCAGGAAGTCTAATACATGTTAATTATGTTAAAATACTTCACAAATCACATGTGTATATATATATTTATACAGTTATCTTGCTGTACAAGAAAAAATAGATCTATAAGAAAAAAAAACAGAGAAGGAAAACAAAATGCAAGCAAACATCAATAGAGAGTGTGAAAATGCTATGTTGTGGTCCATATTCAGATCATACAGGCCTCTCCCTGGGTGTATATGGCTTTCTTCATCACTGAATAACTAGAACTGGTTTGAAACATCACATTGTTGAAGAGAATCACATCCATCAGAATTGATCATCATATAGTTTTATTGTTGCTGTGTATACTGATCTCCTGGTTCTGCTCATTTCATTTAGCATCAGTTCATGTAAGTCTTTCCAGGCCTGTCTGAAATCATCCTGCTGGTCATTTCTTAGAGAACAATAATATTCCATAGCATTCATATACCATAATTTATTCAGCCATTTTCCAAATGATGGGTCTACATTCATTTTCCAGTTTCTAGCCACTACAAAAAAGGCTGCCATAAACATTTGTGCACACGTGGGTCCCTTTCTTTCCCTTAAGATCTCTTTGGCATATAGGTCCAATAGAAACACTGCTGAAACGTTTGATGATTTTGTGAGCATAGTTCCAAATTGCTGTCCAGAATGGTTGGATCCGTTCACAGTTCACCAACAATGTATCACTGTCTCAGGTTTCCCACATCCCCTCCAGCATTTGCCATTGTCTTTTCCTGTCATTTGAGCCAATCTGACAGGTGTGTAGTGGTATCTCAGAGTTGTCTTAATTTAAATTTCTCTGATCAATACTGATTTGGAGTATCTTTTCATATGACCAGAAATAGTTTTAATTTCATCATCTGAAAATTGTCTGTTTATATCCCTTAACCACTTATCTATTGAAGAGTAGTTTGAATTCTTATATATATGAGACAATTCTCTATATATTTTAGAAATGAGGCCTTTATCAGAACCTTTAAATGTAAAGATGCTTCCTTCCTAATCTTGTCTGCATTATTTTTGTTTGTACAAAAACTCTTTAACTTAATATAATCCAAATTACCTATCTGGTGTTCAAGTATAAGTTCCACTTCTTCTTTGAACACAAATTCCTTCCTTCACAGGTCTGAGAGGGTAAACTATCCTATGTTTTTCTAATTTGCTTATAATATCATTCTTAATGTCAAAATCGTGAACCCATTTACATCTTATCTTGGTATGAGGTGTTAGGTGTGGGTCGAGTCCTAATTTCTTCCACACTAGTTTCCAATTTTCCCAGCAGTTTTTGTGAAATAGTGAATACCTATCCCAAAATCTGGGGTCTGTGGGTTTATCAAACACTAGATTGCTATAGTCATTGTCTACTTTGTCCTGCAATCCTATCCTTTTCCACTGATCGACTATTCTATTTCTTAGCCAGTGCCAAATGGTTTTGATGACCACTGCTTTATAATATAGTTTTAGATCTGGTACAGCAAGGCAATCTTCATCAGCCTCTTTTTTCATTAATTCTCTTGAAATTCTTGACCTTTTGTTCTTCCAGATGAACTTTGCTACTATTTTTTCTAGACCTGTAAAATAATTTCTTGGGAGTTTGATTAGTACGGCACTAAATAAGTGAATTAGTTTGGGTAGTATAGTCATTTTTATTATATTCTCTTGGCCTACCCATGAGCATTTGGTATTTGAAAATGAATTTTTCAATCATTCATTCACTTGTTTCAAGAATCAATTTTAGCAAAGTTGCAGGATACAAAATAAATCCACATAAATCATCATCATTTTTATACAACACTAGCAAAATCCAACAGCAAGAGATACAAAGAGAAATTCCATTTAAAATAATTGTTGATAGTATAAAATATTTGGGAATATATCTGCCAAGGGAAAGTCAGGAATTATAACAATGAAACTATAAAACACTTTCCACACAAATAAAGTCAGACCTAATCAGTTGGAAAAATATCAGGTGCTCTTGCATAGGTTGAATGAATATAATAAAGATAACAATACTACCTAACCTAATCTATTGATTTAGTGCTATACCAATCAAACTCCCAAGAAATTATTTTACTGACCTAGAAAAAATAACAACAAAATTCATATGGAAGAACAAAAGGTCAAGAATTTTGAGGGAATTAATGAAAAAAAAAAAGCAAATGAGAGTGGCCTAGCTGTACCAGATCTAAAACTATATTACAAAGCAGTGGTCGTCAAAACCATTTGGTACTGACTAAGAAACAGAGTAGTTGATCAGTGGAATAGGTTAGGTTCACAGGACAAAATAGTCAATGACTACAGTTATCTACTGTTTGATTAACCCAAAGATCCCAGCTTTTGGGATAAAAACTCATTATTTGACAAAAACTGCGGGGAAAATTGGAAACTAGTATGGAAGAAACTAGGCATTGTCTCACACTTAACACCATATACTAAGATAAGGTTGAAATGATTCATGATCTAGATATAAAAAATGATATTATAAATGACTTAGAAGAATTTAGGATGGTTTATATCTCTGTGGAGGGTCAAAGGGTGGAGAGTCAAATCTGTGGAGGAGGAAGGAATTTGTGACCAAAGAAGAACAAGAGATCATCATTAATCACAAAATAGATAATTTTGACTATATCAAGTTAAAAAGTTTTTGTACAAACAAAACAAATGCAGACAAGATAAGAAGAGAAACAATAAAATGGGAAAACATTTTTACATTCAAAGGTTCTAATAAAGGCCTCATTTCTAAAATATGTAGAGAATTGACTCAAATTTATAAGAATTCAAGCCATTCTTCAATTTATAGTCAAAAGATATGAGTAGACAGTTTTCAGATGAAGAAATTGAAACTATTTCTAGTCATATGAAAGGTGCTCCAAATCACTATTGATCAGAGAAATGCAAATTAAGACAACTCTGAGATACTACTACACACCTGTCAGATTGGCTAAGATGACAGGAAAAGAAAATGAATGTTGGAGGGGATGTGGGAAAACTGAAACACTGATACATTGTTGGTGGAATGGTGAATGGATCCAACCATTCTGGAGAGCAATTTGGAACTATGCTCACAAAGCTATCAAACTGTGCATACTCTTTGAGCCAGCAGTGTTTCTATTGAGCCTATATTCCAAAGAGATCTTAAAGATATTAAAGATTAAAGATTTTAATTTTAAAGATTAAAAAATATTTGTGGCAGCCCTTTTTGTAGTGAAAAGAAACTGGAAACTGAATGGATGCCCATCAATTGGAGAATGACTGAATACATTTTGGTATATGAATGTTATGGAATATTATTGTTCTGTAAGAAATGACCAACAAGATGATTTCAGACAGGCCCGGAAAGACTTACATGAACTGATACTAAGTGAAATGATCAGAACCAGGAGATCTTTATACACAGCAACAAGACTATATGATGATCAATTTTGATGGAAATGGTTCTCTTCAACAATGAGGTGATTCAAACCAGTTCCTATTGTTCAGCGATGAAGATAGTCATATACATCCAGAGAGAGGCCTGTGGGAACTGAGTGTGGACCACAACACAGAATTTTAATGCTTTCTGTGAATGTTTGCTTGCATTTTGCTTTCCTTCTTAGGTTGTTTTTTTTTTTTTTCTCTTTCTAGATCTGATTTTTCTTCTGCAGCAAGATAACTGTAGAGGTATGTATACATATATTGATTTTGTCATATATTTTAACATATTTAACATATATTAGACTACCTGTCATCTAGGTGTGGAGGTCAGGGGAAAGAGGAGAAAAATTTGGAACAAAAAAAAATTTTTTTTGCAAAGGTCACTGTAGAAAAAATCACTCATAAGTTCTATAAATAAAAATTTGGAACAAAAAAAATTTTTGCAAAGGTCAATGTAGAAAAATCATTCATAAGTTCTGTAAATAAAAACCTTAAATAAAAAAAAGAAAGAAAGAAATGGAGAACAGCTCATTTCTCCTTTTGTTGCTTCCTCTGAAATTGCTTTGCTTTTAGGAACCTCAGGATTTGAAGTCTGTTCTCTCTCTTCATAAAAACTGTCTATGGTGAGAGTTCTTTATGTTTTTTAATTCATTTTTTTAAGGCTTGAGGTCTGTTCAAAGCAAATTAGGGACAAGTTGCTTTGATTTTCCCTGGGGCAAGTCTGTTGATTGATTTCTGGTGCTGGGTAATCATGGCTAGGTCCAGTGTTGTGGTTTACAATTTACCTTTTACAAAAGGCAAATCTACCAAACCACCTGCTTGCAACTAGGACATAGTAGCCTAAGAGGCTCATAAAAGATTCCTAGGTTCTGGGAAGCTTCACCCCTCTGACTCCTGGCCCAGCTTCCTGCCCTGATCTCCCCACGCTGCTATCTGGGTTCAGTAAACTGCCCCCCTTCCCTGTTTGAAACTGACCTGTTCTGAAGTCCCTCTAAGCCCAGCTTCTTTTGGGAATGTATTGTCCTCCAAATATTTGTGGATTCTTTGACTCCAAAACCAATTTATAGGCTTAATCTGCTGTTGGTTTGAGAGAAGGTCAGAGAAGGTCACAGAGAGTTGTGTCTTCTCTCTGCCTTCTTGGCTCCCCCCCCCCAGCTAAGTGCTTTGCAAATATTTTCCTACTTGATTCTCAAAATAACTCTATGAGTCAGGTGATATTATTATTTCCATTTTACAGTTGAACAAACTGAGGCAGATTGAAATTTAATAATTTATCCAAGATCACATAGCTAGTAAGCATAGGAGACCAGATTTGAATTGAAGTTCTCCTGATTCCATGACTGGTGTTCAATCTATGGTATCACCTGGATGCCTCTAGTGTGTTGGATAGAGATCTGGCATTAAGATCATGGAGACCTAGATTTAAATACTACCTCTAACATAGAATTATGATTTAATCTTTTGGTGCTTCTAGATCACTCTCTAAAACTGAAAATTGCAGAGGAGTTGCCAACCTGCAATAGAGGAAAACTCATTCAAAGCAAAGGGGCCGGAAAGAGGAGGGTGGAAGGTAGACAAAAAAAAAGAGAGGGTTGGGAAGAAGAAGCAGAAAGAGAGAGAGAGAGAGAGAGAGAGAGAGAGAGAGAGAGAAAGACAGAGAGACAGAGAGACAGAGACAGAGACAGAGAGAGAGAGAGATGCAGAGAGAGACAGAAAGACAGAGACAGAGAGAAAGACAGAGACAGAAAGAGACAGAAACAGAGAGAAAGACAAAGTGAGACAGAGACAGATAGACAATAGACAGAGACAGAGAGGTTGTGAGTTCATTTCCTATCAGCCATCTGACCCTATACAAGTTATTTAAATGACTCAGTTATTCTATCTGCAAAATGAAGATGTTGTTCTCAGTGGCAATTCAAGTTCTCCTTCATCTTATAGCTAACTTATAAAAGCTTTTCACAAAATCCTCTAATTATGAGGAATTCTCTACCTGTCAAAGCATCCCATTCTCTTTTTGGACAGCTCTAATTATTAGGAACAGCTAGATATCCCAATGGATAGAGTGCTGGTCCTCAAATAAAGATTCATTTTTTTGAGTTCAAATTGAACTTCAGATATTTACTAGCTTTGTGGTTCCTTAACCCTATTTGCTGGCTAAATTTTTTTGGAACTTAGCCCACTGTTGGCAGCATAATAATTTTTACCCCTTAACTTGGAAAAAAAAAGTTTGCTTCAGTTTCCTAATCTGTATAAGAGCTGGAAAGGGAAATGGACAACTACTTCAGTATCTTTGCCAAGAAAGTCTCAAATGGGGTCATAAAACACTGGGCATGACTGAACAACAACAATTATTAAATAGCTGTTTCTATTATATTGGTTTGGATGTTCTGGTTCCCTATAATTTTTAATCACTGATACTAATTATTTTTCTGGGATCAAATAAATAAATATAATACTTCTTTCCTATAGTCATTTTTCAGAAATTAAAAGATGGGGACTGACTCACTTGTGTATTTATATCACCAGTGCCTACCACAGTGTCTAGTGTATGGCAAGACCTAACCAGATTCTATTATGGCCCATAAGTTTTCTCTTGTGGACTTTAATGAATTAAGCTCTTCATTCCTTGTATGGCATGATTTCCAGTCCCCTCACTATAATGGTTGCTATTTTCTAAATTATCTCTAGCTTATCACTGCCCTTCTTAAACTGTAGGCATCCAGAACTAAATGCATTGCTCTAAATATGATCTGACAAGGGGTGAATACAACAGGTCTATGACTTACTTAGTACTGAATGATGTGTTTATTTCAATGTAGCCTAAGTCTACATTCACTTCTTTGACTGTGATATTGAACTTTTGACATATAAATTTGTAGTAGATTCTTCTGGATTTTATAGAATCTCAAAGAGCAGGAATCTGTAAGTGCCAATATCCTTCAAACATGAGATTTTAAAGGCTCCTGAAAGGACTTAGAAAGAAGAAAAGAAGAGAAGATCAGAGGAGAGGTATATTGCCAACCTTCTGTGTAACTTTGTGGTTGAATACTGCATTGTTTTTGCTTGATGTTTGTCAGATTTAAGAAGGTACATTAGTAAGTGATTTGCTGCCCTACTTTCTTAATCTTCTTGCCTCCAGAGGAACAGATTTGATTTAAAAATAAGAGTTCAGATAAAGGTGGATTGGTGAAAACTAAAAATAGCAAATTTTGTCTTTGAATGACCAGTTAAGAGGGAACTAAATTAATCCCAGATTAATAACATTCTTTCATAGTGGATCCTATTGTTGATATAATAGAGGTCAAATGAATGGAGTAGAATCCCTGTTAATTAAAACCCAAAGTTCATATTGAACCCAAACATTATTTGGGAAAATTGAACTTTAAATGAATATGAAAATGGAATATAGTACATTTAAAAGTACTCTGGCTTCAGACTTTGAAGCCTGGGGTTCAAAATCTGCCTTTTCTGACTATAACCTGTATCTTTAATGACTGGAAATCTCCCTTAACCTCGATAGGTTTCTGTTTCTTTAGTTTTAAAATGAGGGGGTAAGACTAGATGATTTTTGATTTATCTTCTAGCATTGTTGTGCCTTAGTGAAATGATGATTGTTAGGTCCTAGATTCAGACTTAGAAAGGATATTAAGATCTATTATTTCTTCATTTTACAAGTAAAGAATAAGATCTAGAGACTTTAAATGGCTTACCAAAAGTTATATAGCTAGTAGGTGTCTTAAGGGAAGATTTGAACCTAGGTTTTCCTTGTCTCCATCAGCACTGTTTCCACTGTAACATATTTTTACTTCTTATTCCTAAAATTTGGCAAAGTATGACACATAGTGTTTAGTAAATGCTAATTGACACTGACTGACTGACTCCAAGTTCAGTGTACCATACATACAACCAAAGACAGACTAACAATGGAACAAGAATGGTGACAGATTAAATTTTGGAATGGCATCCTGAATGTTTCACATAATACATTTCTATAAAAATGATCATGATAATGCTTTTTTTTTTAAATTAAAGCTTTTCATTTGTATAACATATGTATGGGTAGTTCCTCACCATTGATCTTTACAAAGCTTTCTGTTACAAATTTTACCCCCAGTTCCCACCCCTCCCCTAGATGGCAGGAAGTCTACTACATGTTAATAATGTTAAAATACTTGACAAGTTGTGCAAGAAAAATCCTATCTACAAGAAAATAAAAGAGAATCAGAGAAAGGAAACACAATGCAAGCAAACATCAATAGAGAGCATGAAAATGTTATGTTGTGGTCCACATTTCATACACCTCTCTCTGGGTGTATATGGCTTTCTTCACTGAACAATTGGAACTGGTTTGAGACAATTCTTTGTTGCAGAGAGCCATGTCCATCAGAGTTTGATCATGATTAATCTTGGAAATATCTTTAAAATTGGATGTGGTTGATTGTACTTGTCTTTACAAAGGAATGCAATCTTTTTGATAAAACTCACATGGGCTGCCTTCACTTAAATTTATAGTTGGAAGGAAATTCAGGGTTGATCTAATTTATTTTCCCAAATGGGATTTGGGTTCGATGTAAACTTTGGCTTTTAATTAACAGGAATTCTATTCCACTGTAACTTATCATTTTATGGGTAAGAAAACCTTTGATAAGGTCAAGGAAGTAGTAAATACACCAGAAGGTCAAATGTAAGTATTCTGAGTCAATAAGACATCAATCAGATACTCAGGATAAACTCTAGAATGAGAAGCAAAACATTTGAGCCTATGATCAGATTCATACGAAGAGAAATGCAAAGTATTTGTTGTACTCTTAAAGTGAAACTCATAGTGTAGGAACTCCTTCTGCCAAGATAGATCCACTTCCAACCAATTTATGATTTAGTAGATTCAATTTTCCAGATTGCCTAAGGAAGAAAGAGATTAAATGATCCACCTTGAATCATACAACTAGTAAGAGTCAGTCACAAACTGTGTCAAATTTGATAAGTAAAGAAATTGAGGCTTTGAGAAGTAAAATAACTGGTCTAAAACAACCCAGCTGGCCAGAACCCAATCAGGATTTGAATTTAGGACAATTGACTTTAAATACAGCAATTTTTCTTACCACACTCACATACAACAGAAAATGCAGATACTCAACCTTAGAAGACCTTTTTCACGTTCTTAGTTGCTATATCCATTTTGTCACAAGGGAAGATGAGATATCCAGTTCATTTTGTAAAAACAAAATTTGTCAACAAACAGGGATCTGACACATTTATAAAAGAATGGAAAAGTAGTGGAGAAAAGTCATCAGGGTTAGGTTTTGGCCTTTATGAGGTCAAGGGAATCTAAGACATCAAAGGAAATGAGGTCACCAAAAGAGTTTTCATGAAACATTCACGTATGAATGTCACTGGCTTGAACATTTCAAGGTCACTGAATTACAGTTGTTCTCAGCCAAAGCCTGGAGTCACAGCCTGAACTATGCTGAAGGAAATAGAAGGAAGTGGCTTTGAGACTAATAATAACAGGGGAGACATACAATCTAATGGAGCCTGGGAATGCTTTTTAAAGCAGTGTAAATAATTAAGCATCAGGCCAGCCAAGTCACAGTGCTGGATGGTTCCAGTATAAATGAATAGATAGCAACAAAGTAATAGAACCATTTCAGCTCAACCCCATCTTATTTTGTTACAGCTTAGAATGAAAGTGAAGAGGGGAAATTCATAGAATCTTAGCATTTGAAGAGATAATAAGGCATTATCTAATCAATGAAATGCAAATTTTTTAAGTATTAAATTCCTATTTAGTGCAAAACATTGCAAATAAGTCCAGGAGATTAAACCAAAAATGTAATATTAAATCCAAAAATGAATCTCCCTAAGATTCAACATGTGCAAAAACATATAAATATTAAATCATTTGAGAAGAGAAGAGAAGAGGTGAAAGAGAGAGGAGGGGAGAGAGAGAGAGAAGGAAAGAGAGAGACAGAGAGAAAGAGAGACAGAGAGACAGAGAGGTAGAGAGACAGAGGGACAGAGAGACACACAGAGAGAGACAGAGACACAGAGACAGAGACAGAGACAAAGAGACAGAGAGACAGACAGAGAAACAGAAAGAGAGAGGGAAACAGGAATATGGAAGGAGAAGGAGGAAGAGGGAAGGAGAGAGAGAAAGAAGGAAGGAGAGAAGAGGGAAGGAGGAGGAAGGAGAGAAAGAGAGAAAGAGAGGGAGACATATTTTTACCATGTTTAACATATATTGGATTACTTCCTATCTGGAGGAGAGGTTTGAAAGAAAGGGGAGAATTGGAACACAAAGTTTTGAAAGGGTTAATGTTGAAAAATTATCTATGCATATCTTTTGAAAATTAAAAAGCTTTAATTTAAAAAAAAGTTTCCTCTCCTAGAGGGCAGCAATGTCCAGACCGAATCCTGAAACACGATAGAGCTGTACCTTGTCTTCTTTAAAAATAAAAAAGACACATATATACATGAATGGGTTGTATGTGTTTTATAACAGTATTCTCTGCCATTGTTCCTCTCATTGATCAAATAAAACAGAAAGAAACAAAAACAAAACCTGGTAAAATACAGAAGAATTCCAACATTGATAATGCCAAAAAGTTTATATCTCCCTCTACATTTTAAGTTTACTATCTCCCTGGAAGGAGGAGGGTGGTATGCTTTATCTTCAGTTTTCTTATATTTTGGCTGATCATTGCATTAATTAAAATTATAAAATCTTTCAAAGTAAATTTTTCTTTATGATGTTTCATAATTCTATAATTGTTTATTTTCCCCTATACAACTTCATAAAGTTCTCAGTTTTCTCTGAATCTCTCCATTTTTTCATTTCTTATAACACAATATTTTATTACACCCATATACCATAATTTCTTTGGCCATTTCCAAATAGATGGGCACTTCTTAAGTTTCCAGATAAAAGCATAGATCATTCTCTTAATTTCTTTAATCTTTTTGAAGTATAAGCCTAGAGGTAGTACAATGAAGTTAAAAGGCTTATAGAGTTTAGGAACTCTGGGGGCATAACTCCAGATTGTTTTCCAAAATAGCTGGGCCAATTTAGACCTCTACCAACAGAATATTACTATATCTGTTTTCTTGAACCCCCTCCCACAACATTTTAAAATTTTTCTCTTCTGTCATCTTTGTCCATCTAATAAATAGAAAACAGAGTCACTTTCATTTGCAGTTCTCTAATGATAGTGAATTGGAGCATCCTCCCCACCCCACAAAATTGTTGATATCTTGAATTTCATTTTTTGAAGATTTCCTGCTCATATCCTTTGACAATTTGTCTATTGGGAAATTCTTCTTAGCTTTATTTATTTCAAGTAATTCCATATGCATCTTAGAAATAAGAAATTTATTAGAGATAATTGCTGCAAAGAGTTTCTTTAAATTTTTTTTTCTCCCAATTGTCTACCATAGTACCTTTTCAACGAGATCTGTAGTTATGAAAAATAAATCAGCATAATAATTCACACAGGAAAAATCAAGTAAGTGATGAATCAATATTTTCTAGACTTTAATATGTGGGTAGATAAATTGTTCATCAGTACATCCATCATGGAAAGGCAGTAGAGATAGACAATGGACTGGGAATCAAATAGCAAGAAATTAACAAATTCTATTGCATTTGCAAACCACTACTCTTGTACCCCTCCCATTATCTTCAACTTCCCTATTCTTTCATTTAAAAACCCTGGACTTTGACCTTAGGACCACCCTATACTCTGAGTTTTCATTTTTTCTTGTCCAGAACCAGAATTCCATGTCACTTCCTGATCATCATTTCCAAACCATGCTACTGATCTTTACATTATGCTCCTCACATACCACTCTTTTCTGTATTGTTTCTAGTCTCTGACCTTTAGAATACAAAGCTTCTTGAGGACAAAGATTATTTTGATTTCTTGCATTTATATCCTCAGCACTTACCATAGAACCTGACACACAGTAAGTTTTTAATAACTGCTTTGTTATTGCTTCATTCATTTGGAAATTTGTATAGCACTCTCACTCATTCCAGTCTGGTCCCTTACACAAAATAGTGTATTTTTAACACATTCTCTTAGTTACATTATATAACTATGAGTCTTGCAATATCACAATCCTTGAAGAATAAAAATTATGAGTAAAACAAAAGGCTGAGAATGTTACACCAAATAGTTCAGGAGACTATAGCTTATGAATCTATGAGAATTTACCTGCAAAAAAGGGAGAAAAGGCATCATCCATATAATTGGAGATGTTTTTTGGTTTATAAAATACTGAGAAAGAGAACCTGTATACAATGCTAGTGCATTATTGATAATATTGAGCCTGATTTAGGTTCTCTAGAACAGTAGTATCAAACTCAAATAGAGGGAGGCCACAAAACCATACATAATGATGGCCATGGACTGAATGTTGATTTGGAAAAACACATATTAACATTATCTATATTCTACTGTATTTATTATTTTGGAAAGAATACCTCAATTGCATTTTAATTTGGTTCGGACTATACTCAGTATTGTGTACTGCATTGCCTAGCTAGCCATGTGTTTGGTATCATACTGCTATAAAACAGAACATTGCAAATAGAACAGAACATTTGATTTGGAGTTGGGGATATAGTCATTGTAGTAAAGTGATTCCTAAACTCTTCAGGGCCAAATATCTCCTCTTTAAAATGACAATAAATTTCATGGAACCCCTCCCTAGAGTAGTTGTACTATTAATAACTATTGATTGAGAAAATACATAATGACTTCAGGTTACTCAATTCAATAAAGCTTTTCAATAAGTGAATATAAAATGGATCTACATTGATTAATACATATATGTATGAGACTTGGTAGTTCCTTCCCCTCTAAGACCACCTTCCATTCATGTTGTTGTTGTTAATCCTTCATTCTCTGGAAGAGATCCAATGACATGGGCAGGAGGGCCATGTCTTGACTTGCAAGTGAATTGCATTTGAGTGGAGCAGGATTCTTCAAAGTCATTAACTTGATTCTCTTCTCCAGAGATATCCCAGCCCAGTGGCAAAACGTAGGTCAAGATGACTGGTGAAGGCCTCATATCTTTTTGGCTTTCCCAGGTTTTAGTTTATCTGAGGCAGCAGCCATTTAGTGATTAAAGGCTAAGTAAAAATTGAGGCAAAAGAAGTCCTAATTTGACTTCCAAAGAGAATCTGTCTGGGAGATAAAGATCTTCAGTTTACAAACAGAACAAAAACATTTCCTTTTTGCATTCATTCTGAGTCAACAACAAACAAGCCCACTTTCCATCCACTACTTGTATGCATCTAGTAATGTATGCTGTCTCCCCTTTGAGAATGCAAGCTCCTTAGGACAAGAGTCTTATTTTTGTTTTTCTTTATTTTATCACCAGTCCTGAATAAAATATCTAATACTTAAATAAAAACCTAATAAAAACTTGTTGATATTCTGTCCATAGAATATATACTCATTTATCTATACATTTGTAGATTTTTTGAAATAGCCATAGATCCTCTCTGTGATCTATAGTCCTCACTTTTGGAGGCATTTTCCTATAACTAGAGAACAATTTATGGAACTTTGTAAAGAAGTTGAACATCTTTGGCACTCTTTGGAGAAATATGGCAGGCAATGGGAAGGGAAATATATGAGAAAAGATCTGTTGTATTCAAATTAATCTCTCACACTTTCTAGTTATGTAATCCTGGTAAATTTCTGAAGCACATTGGCTTTAACTATAAAAGGAGCTAATAATACCTAAAGAATTTACCTCATGTTGTTGTTATAGAATTTAAATGAAAAAAAAGCTTGGAAATCTTAAAATACTCTATAATATGATCTATTTTTTTCCTTTGAAGTATTTATGGGAATATGTGAACAAGAATAATATAAAAAGAAAGGAATGGAAAGATTATGTACTGTACTAAAAAGTAGTTTACCTAAAAACAGAAAAAAAACAAAAAAGAAAGCATGCATAAAGTATATTCCTCTAGCACAGAAACTGGGATTTGTGACTAAATTCACTAGAATGTCTGTGAGTAAGGTAGGGGGTTATAGTAAAAAAAAATGGTCTTGTAGTCAAAAGAGAATTGGATTTAATACTACCTTCAACAATTCCTGAATGCATGTCCATAGTCAATGTGCTTAATATTTCTGAGTCTAAGTTTTCATGAAAGGCTTCTAGCAGAAGAGAGGATTTGAATTGAGTCTGGAAAAAAAGACAGAAAATAAGATTTAGAGATGAAGAAAAGGATCATTCTAGACATGGGGTGCATTTTCTGTAAAGGCAAGGAAATAGATACTATTTGAAGAACAGAAAGTAATACTCTATAGTTTGATCATAAAGTGTGTAGTGGGCAGTCCAGTGTAAGATTAAAAAGGGGAGGAAAAGACCATATCATAATAATGGTTTCCTTAGTATCTACTTCACAATATCATTTTGAAAATCAAATGAGTTTATGTAGTAAATAATATTTGTAAGTGTTTAAAAAACTAGGTAAATATCAAAAAATAAATATCAAAAAATAACTAGGTGTTATTCATTCAGTTGTTGCTAATGAGATCTAGATTTGACTTCAATTCTTGAGTGCATTGCTGTTACTTTTTATTCAACAACCAAAGGATATGCTTTAAATATTGGTCTGTTACTTTATATGTTTAAAAGACCATCACTAGTGATAGAGAAGCATTCAAAACGCTTTTTTTAAGCACTTACGTACTATATGCTAAATGCTCATGTATCACTACAGATGGAGACTTTTCTTTAACTAGTAGATGGTCTATTTGAGCTGTTCTGGCCATAGAAATTCAATGCCTGTTATTAGACTTTCTGGAGGTGATACTTTCTGATTGATTCTCAGAAACACAACTTATGGCAGGGCCCATCCTGGAACTGTGAATTTTGTATATCCTGTAAGATTTCACCCCAATCATACTTGTTATATAATATGCAATATTTCATCCAACTTGGTGATGTGTAGTAATAAGCTACAATGCTATTAATGATTAATCCTATCTGAAATAATTAAAAACAAGTTAAGTCATAATGGTTAGTATCATTTTTTATTAAGATGGGGAGCAAATTGCCATGTTCTTTTGCCATGAAGAATGAATGATACACAAGGAAATGTTCACTGGTTACAAGATATTAATTCTGAGAAATTTAAAAAATAAATGGAGAAGCATTGGGGAAATAAAACCAGAAAACACAATTGTAGCAGTGATGCCCCAGCAGCATCTGAAGGTTTCAAAGAGAGTAAAAAAATTTCTGTGCATCCTGAAATTGATTTCCTCTGAGATGCTTCCCCATGTCTAACAATGCAGGAGTGAGAATGTTACAGATAGTAAGGCCTTATCTACAGAAATAACCTATTTCCTTTCCTTTTTTCCTTTGTAGTTTTTTAATCCCACTGAAGGAGACAAAAAGAGCTGATCCTTATGAGAATCGAAATAGTCATGTAATATTTCCCCCAGAGTTTTCCAGAAAGTTCCATTTAGGTACTTGCTATGTATATAGTGCTTGAAGATTGTGCACCCATCATCTCATTTGGTCCCCACAATCATTCTTGATGAGGGATACCACAGAGATTATTAACTATATCTCTTTTGGTAAGGAAACTCAGGCCCATAAAATGTTCAGTAATTTGCCTATGGTTTTATGCAGGTAACACACTTTAGAGGTATAATTAGACCCCAGATGTTCTTGATTCCAAGGCTATTGTCCACTACACTCTACTGCCAAAAGGCAAGAGAAAGGCACATGATGAATGTAAGTTAATATATTACATTTACAATGAAGAATCATACAGAAGAAGCAGCATTAAAAGATGTCATCAAAGAGGGGTATGATTGAACCTCAGCCAATGTGGATAGATTACTAGGTACTTCTCAGCTTTAGCTCCTTGATTGGGAAAAAAAAAAATGAGACTCCCAGGACCTGGATTTCTGGATTCCTAACCAAAGTATAGCAGTTGATCTAATTAATGGAGGACACTAAAATACTAGGTAGCTTTGCTTTAAGATTTAATAAGTGCTTTACTGATTGTATTTCAATTGGGAAAGCATGTTGATAATAATAGCTTATTGAAAACATACATTTCCTAAATAATCTTTTAAAAATTTAAAGATTAAAATTGATATACACAGTTCCGTTTTGCATACTGGGAAATTGATAAGATAACAGGTAAAAATTGAAAAGTTCTAGTTATTTCCCTCACCTTGGAAACAAATTTATTCAGGAATATAAGCAAAGAGAAAATAAAATTATCATTTTTTGCAGGTGATATGATGGCTTACTTAGAGAACCCTAGGTAGTCAACAAGAACAACAACAACAAATGACAGTAATAACTAATTGCACCAATAACCTCAACAAAGCCTTAGAATAGAAAATAAATCCATAAGAATCATTAGAATATTTATATATAATCAGCACAACTCATCAGGAAGAGACAGGAAATAAATTCAATTTAAAATAGCTATAGACAGGACTGGACACAAAATAAGTAGATGAGTTCAATTACAAAACACACTTCAGCCAAGTAGACATTTAAATACTTGGAGGAATATTAATTGCTGATGGATAGAGCAAGCCAACATAATACAAAATGATAATATTATTTAATTTATTTACTAATTTAGAGTTATGAAAACCAAAATACCAAAGAATTACTTTAAAGGATAGAAAAAAATGAAATTCATCTAAAAGAACAAAAGCAAGAATAGCAAGGAAATTAATGGAGATGGGAGTAAATGAGAAGGAGGGGAACCTCACAGTACCAGATCTCAAATTCCACAGCAAAGTCATAGTCATTAAAACAATTTAATGCTGGTTAAGAAACAGGGAAGCTGATGAATAGAACAAATTAGGTACATAATAGACAAGAAACAAATAAGTAGCTACTGAATGTTTGACAAGCCCAAAGATCTTATTTAGTGGGGTAATAATTCATTATTCTACAATACTGGGAAACTGGAAATTAGTCTAGCAGAAGCGAGGTATAGACTAGTAAATGACATGGTGGTACTTTTAGGATACTTTCAGGGGCACAGCCAAGATAGTGGAGAGCAGATATGACTTTCTGTGACCTCTTCTGACCTTCTCTCAAACTACAGTAGGTTAAGCCTCTAAACTGGTTTTGGAGTCAAAGAACCCACAAATCTTGGAGTACAACACATTTCCAGAAGAAGATACCTTGGAAGAATTTCAGAACAGGTCTGTTTCAAATGGGCAAGAGGACAGTTTGCTGAGCTCAGACTGCAGCACAGGGAGACTGGGACAATTTGCTAGGGGCAGGAATCAGAGCATTGCAGCTTCCATGCACCTGGGAATCTTCTGTGAGCCTCTTAGGCTACTCTGTCCTGTTTGCAAACAGGTAGTTTGGCAGATTTGCTACAAAAGACAAATTGCAAACCACTGAGCCTAGAAAGAACATAGGACCTTGCCCCATTACCCAGTCCCAGAAGTTAATCAGCAGAACTGCCCCAGACCAAACTAAAGCAGCTGTCACTTCTTTAAGTTAAGAGCAGACCAAAAACCTTTAAAAAAAGAGCAAAAAAACCAAAAAAGAACTTTCACCATAGACAGCTTCTATGGAGAAAGAGAAGAACAGACATCAAATCCTGAAGGTTCTAAAGTCGAATCAACTCCAGATGAAGCCCCTAACGGAGATATGAGGTGGTCCCCATTTCACAAGGAAATTTTAGAAAATATGGAAGATTTCATAAAGAGTCTTAAAAGAGAGTTAGAAGAAAAATGGGGAAAGGAAATGAGATCTTTGCAAGAAGGGATGGGAAAAGCATAAAACTCCCTACAAAATAGATTTGGTGAAATGGAAAAAGCAAATAACGCCTTACAAAATAGATATGGAAAAGATACCAATTCATTGAAAAATAAAATTTTTGAAATGAAAAAAAATGAAATGAAAGGAACAATTCAATTGACCAAATATGAAAGGAGCTAAAAAAGGTAAATGAAGAAAATAATACTCTAAATATTAGAATTAAACAAATGGAAGTGAATGACTTTTAGGCCATCTTCCTTACCACTTCTATAATGACAAATTCAAAGTAAGTATGTGATTAAAATTTGAAGGGTAATATCTTAAATTAATTAAAGTAACATGGAAGAAATAACCTATCAGATTATTGCTAGGGAAGAGTTTATAACCAAATGAAAGCTTGAAAGATTTACAGGAGGCAAAATTACCAACTTTAATTACTAAATTTATAAAAATCTGAGCCTTTCTCTAATAAAAAAAATGATTAAAGGATAAGTATAAGCAGTTTTCAGAAGACAAAATCTAAGCTATCATCATATGAAATATGTGTTCCAAAATACAAATGATGCAAATTAAAAGTAACTCTGAGATACTATGTCATACTCAGATTCTAAAAGGTGATAAAAATGAACATGAAAATTCATGAGAAAACAATTTTTTTCATTCATTATTGGTTGAGCTATGAAATAGTCTAGCCATTCTGTAAAGTAATGCCAAAAACATTAAACTATATATATTCTTTGATCCAGCAGTAACACTACTAAGTCTCTACTCTAAAAAGATCAAATGAGTGAAAAGACCAATGTGTGAATATATAGTGGTCCTTTTTAAGGAACCAAAGAATTGGAAACTGAGAAATTACCTATCAAATGGAGTATGATGTTATGGTGGAATACTATTGTGCTGTAAGAAATGAAGAGGGGGATGGCTTAGAAAAACTTCAAAAGACTTATATGAATTGATGTATAGTGAAGTGAACAGAACCATGAAACCGATTTATGTAATAACAATATTTTAAAGATAATTAAAAGACTTGGGAACTTTGAACAAAAAAATGAAAGCAATCACAGTTTGAGGACTCATGGAAAGACATTCTATTCACCTCCAGGCAGAGTAAATGGTCAGATGGACAGACTGTAGATGCAAGCATATTTTCCTTGGACATGTTCAAGTGGAAATTTATTTTGCATATATCTTTTTTTATTAAAGCTTTTTATTTGTATAACATATGTATGGGTAGTTCCCCAGCATTGATCTTTACAAAGCTTTCCATTACAAATTTTACCCCCAGTCCCCTCCCTTCCCCTAGATGGCAGGAAGTCCACTACATGTTAATAATGTAATAATAGTTGGCAAGTTGTGCAAGAAAAATCCTATCTACAAGTAAAAAAAGAAAATCAGAGAAAGGAAACACAATGAAAGCAAACCTTAATAGAGAGCATGAAAATGTTATGTTGTGGTCCATATTTCATATCCCTCTCTCTGGGTGTATATAGTCTTCTTCAGTGAACAATTGGAACTGGTTTGAGACAATTGTTTGTTGCAGAGAGCCATGTCCATCAGAATTGATCATCATGTAATATTGTTGTTGCTGTGTATAATGATCTCCTGGTTCTACTCATTTCACTCAGCATCAGTTCATGTAGGTCTCTCCAGGCCTCTCTGAAATAATCCTACTGGTCGTTTCTTACACAGCAATAATATTCCATAACATTCATATACCATAATTTATTCAGCCACTCTCCAATTGATGGGCATCCCTTCAGTTTCCAGTTCCTAGCCACTACAAAAAGGGCTGCCACAATCATTCTTGCACATGTGGGTCCCTTTCGCTCCTCTAAGATCTCTTTGGGATATAAGCCCAATAGAAACACTGCTGGGTCAAAGGGTATGCACCATTTGATAACTTTTTGAGCGTAGCTCCAAATTACTCTCCAGAATGGTTGGATCCATTCACAGTTCCACCAACAATGTATCAGTGTCCCAGTTTTCCCACATCCCCTCCAACATTCATCGTTATCTTTTCCTGTCATTCTAGCCAATCTGACAGGTGTGTAGTGGTATCTTAGGGTTGTCTTGATTTGCATTTATTGTTCTTTGTTCTTTTTTTAATTGTTCTTTGAATGTTTGGTAGAATTCACATGTAAATCCATCTGACCCTGGAGATTTTTTCTTAGGGAATTGGTTAATAGCTTGTTCTATTTCTTTTTCTAATATGGGGCTATTTAAATAGTTTATATCCTCTTCTGTTAACCTGGGAAATCTATATATTTGTAGATATACCTCCATTTCATTTAGATTATCAAACTTACTGGCATAAAGTTGGGCAAAGTAACTCCTAATCATTGCTCTAATTTCCTCTTCATTGGAGAAAAGTTCTCCCTTATCATTCTGGAGGCTAACAATTTGATTTTCCTCTTTCCTTTTTCTTATCAAATTAACTAAAGGCTTATCTATTTTGTTGGTTTTTTCATAGAACCAACTCTTAATTTTATTTATTAATTCAATAGTTTTCTTATTTTCAATTTTATTAATTTCTCCTTTCATTTTTAGAATTTCTAATTTGGTATTTAATTGAGGGTTTTTAATTTGTTCTTTTTCTAGTTTTTTTTTAATAATAAGCCCAATTCGTTGATCTTTTCTTTCTCTACTTTATGCAAGTAAGCATCGAGAGATATAAAAATGCCCCTTATAAGCGCTTTGGCCGTATCCCACAAATTTTGGTATGTTGTCTCCTTATTGTCATTCTCCTGGATGAAATTATTGATTGTGTCTATGATTTGCTCTTTCACCCATTCATTCTTCAGGATTAGATTATTTAATTTCCAATTAACTTTTGGTTTATTTTCTCCTGGCCTTGTATTGCATGTGAGTTTTATTGCATCGTGACCTGAAAAAGATGCATTTACTATTTCTGCCTTTCTGCATCTGATTTTGAGGTTTTTATGCCCTAACACATGGTCAATTTTTGTATAGGTTCCATGGACTGCTGAGAAAAAAGTAAACTCCCTACTGTCTCCATTCAACTTTCTCCATAGATCTATCATACCTAACTTTTCTAAAAATTGATTTACCTCCCTAGTTTCTTTCTTAATTATTTTGTGGTTTGATTTATCTAATTTTGAGAGAGCAAGGTTGAGATCCCCCACTAGAATAGTTTGGATATCTATTTCTTCTTGCATCTCTCTTAATTTGTCCCCTAGGAATTTGTGTGCTATTGCACTTGGTGCATATATATTTAGTATTGATATTGTTACATTATCTATGGTACCCTTTAATAAAATATAGTTTCCTTCCTTATCTCTTTTGATTAGATCTATCTTAGCTTTTACTTGATCTGAGATAAGGATTGCTACTCCTGCTTTGTTTTGTTCACCTGAAGCATAATAGGTTCTGCTCCAGCCTTTTACCTTCATCCTTTATGTGTCACTATGTTTTAGATATGTTTCTTGTAGACAACATATTGTGGGGTTCTGGTTTTTAATCCAGTCTGCTATCTGCTTCCGCTTTATGGGAGAGTTCATCCCATTCACATTCACAGTTAGACTAACTAATTCTTTATTTCCTGCCATCTTATTTACCCAAGTTATGTTTTCCCCTTTCCTTTCCCCTTTCTCCCTTCCCCCTTCCTTAGTACTTTGCTTTTGATGACCCCCTCCCCCAAACAATAATCCACCTTTAGATCCCCTCCCCCTGTTTTTACTCCTTTCCCCTGATTCTTCTATTTCCCTTCTATTAGTTTATCCTTTTCTTTCCCTCCTTTTCCTCCCACTTCCCTCTAGCAACAGACAAGTTTATATGTGAAATCAAGTGTCTGATATACACTTTTAGAGCCCAACCTGATGAGAGTAAGATTTACACAATGCTCATCTCCCTCCCCTCATTCTCTCAATTTTATTAGGGTTTTTTTTTGCCTCTTCAAGAGATTTTACCTTGTTTTTACCTCCTTTTTTTTTTAGATCTTATTTTACTACTTTTTCCCTCTTTTCCCCAGTATGACAACCTTTCCCCCTCTAGTTCTCTTTTTCATATTATCAAAGTAATATCTAGTTAATTATACCCCAAAACTTTAAGTATCCCCATAGCAGAAATAAAGTTCTCAAGAGACCTTTCCTTTTTACATTTTTATGCATCTCTTGAGTTCTGTGTTTGGAGGTTGAATTTTTTGCTCAGATCTGGTCTTTTCATTAGAAATAGGTGAAATTCACCTATATCATTGAATGACCATCTTCTTCCCTGGAGAATAATGCTCATTCTAGCTGGATAGGTTATTCTTGGCTGTAGTCCAAGTTCCTTTGCCCTTTGGAATATCTGGTTCCAGGCCCTTCGATCCTTCAACGTGGAGGCTGACAGATTGTGTGTGATTCTAATTATTGGTCCTCGGTATTTGAATTGTTTCTTTCTAGCTGCTAGCAGAATCTGTTCCTTGGTGCTATAGTCCTGAAATTTAGCCACGATATTCCTTGGGGTTTTCATTTTGGGGTCTCTTTCAGGAGGTGATCGGTGAATTCTTTCAATGGTGATTTTGCCTTCTGATTCTACAATCTCAGGGCAGTTTTCTTTCAGGATTTCCTGGAAAATAGTGTTTAGATTCTTTCTTTCATCATGGCTTTCAGGAAGTCCAATAATCCTTAGATTGTCTCTCCTAGATCTATTTTCCAGGTCAGTTGTTTTTCCTAGGAGATATTTCATATTTTCTTGTAATTTTTCATTTTTTTTTGTTTTTGTTTGACTGATTCTTCAAGTCTTAGTGAGTCATTCACTTGTATTTGTTCAATTCTTATTTTTAAAGTGTTGTTTTCTTCAGTTACCCTTTTAAATTCCTTGTGTAACTGGCCAATTGAATTTTTTTGTTCATTGCACTCTTTTTCCACTTCACTAATTTTATTTTTCAATAAATTCGTGTCTTTTTCATACTTCTTTTGCAGGGCATCATATCGTTCTTGCACTGATTTCAGTTTATTTTCCCATTTATCCTCCAGCTCTCTTTTGAGGTTCTTTATGCAATCTTCCAGAAAGGCCTTTTGAAAAAGGGACCAGTGATGGTCTTTAATACCTTCTTCTTGTATTTTGTCTAAAGGGACCTCAGGATCTGGGGTCATCCCTTTTTTCTCTCGATAAAAGCTGTCTATGGTGAGAGCTCTCTTTTGCTTCTTCATTTTTTTTTAGATAGCGTGGATGTCTCTTTAAGGCTCAGAAAAAAAAATGGTGGCTGAAGTTCTTTGCCCTGGGGCAATTCATTGAATTAACTTAAGGTGCTGGGCCGGTCAGGGCTAGGACTTAGTCTGAATTACTCCTTAAACAAGGCATCTGCCAGAACACCTGCCCCCAATCAGGGCGGAGTGTCCCGAGTGCCTCAGATAAACTCCAGGTGTTTGGAGTTTGGAGTTTGGAGTTTTTGCCACAATGAGCTGAGTCCCACCCTCACTTCCGGGCTACACCTGAGTCCACTGTTTATCCCTCTGTCCAAGTTAGACAAACCTGATGTGAAGTTCTTCAGAGATATCAGCAAGTTGTGTCAAATATTTCTGGATTCGTTGACTTGAAGATCAGTTCAGAGGCTTATTTTATTGTTGATTTGAGAGAAGATCGGAGGACGCAGAGAGTCACCTTTTCATTCTGCCATCGTGGCTCTGCCCCTCTTGCATATATCTTTTAAATTTTTTGTTGTTTGTTTTACTGCTTTCTCAACAAATGAAGAAGCAGGAATGAGAGAGAATTCAGAACATGAAAAAAATTGAGTTGAAAAAAATCTGTTCATCCTTTGAATTTTGTAAGCTTGTATGCTTTGAAGGAGAGTGGATGGCTATATCTCAGAAAGTAAATTTATTAAGATACTGAAGTTCCCATGTAGTTCATATTGTGGAGATTATGTTATAGTTAACATTTGTATAAGGGATTCTCTAATAGCATATCATATATATTCCTGCTCTAGTCTTTTACCTTTTTTTTTTCTGCTATGGCAATTAGGGTTAAGTGACTTAAGTGACTTGCCCAGGGTCTCACAGCTACAAAGTGTTAAGTGTTTGAGACCAAATTTGAACTCAGGTCCTCCTAACTTCAGGGCTGGTGCTCTATCAACGGGGCCACCTAGCTGCCCCTCTTTTACCTTTCTAAATCATCTTTCACATTGTTGCCAAACTGATATTTCTAAAGCACAATTTTGATCGTGTGAATACCATTCTCAGAAAGCTTCAATGGCTCACTATTGGCTCCAGGAAAAATGCAGAAACTTTCAGATTTTGCATGTAAAGTTCTTCACAATCTGACACCAACATATTATCCAAATAAAACAAACATTTATTGCGTGCCTGTCATATGCCAAGTACAGTTATATAATCCTACTCATTATACCATATTTTTTTAAACTATTAAACATTATCAAATCTTGGCAAAGGTACTAGAGTGGCTTGCCATTTTTTTTCTCCAGCTCATTTTACATTTGTGGAAACTGAAGCAAAAAAGCATTGTTACTTGCTTGTAGTTTTCGCAGCTAGTAAAAGTCTGAGGTAAATTTAAAGTCAGGAAAATAAGTCTTTCTAACTTCAGGACATTCACTCTACCCACTGAGCCCCCTATAATAATGCCCATAAAAATAATATCTACTTCTCAAGGTTGTAAAGATAAAATGAAGCATAAATGCTATTATTATTATTTATGATCCCTTTGTTATCTGTCTATCCATATTACACAAAAAGAAGTTTGTTATCAATAGATTAGGATACTAATGGGCATAGTAGAAGGATAAGGTAAAATGAAAGTATGGAATGGAAGGGATGGACTTGGCTTAGATGAATTAATTGAAGATTTTCTTTTTAAACTTTATATCCTCCAACCTTCTTGCTCCTGAAGAAAAAGAATGATGGAAAACCAGCCTGGAACCAGAACATTAATTTCATTTAGCTAGCAAGATTCTTATTGAATGGTTCTGATTCATCTACATCTGAGATAAATTGCATGCCTTAGACACTTATTCTTCATCACCTCAGACCCCTATCTAAAGTCAATCAATTACATAACAGGAAGACCATGAAGTGAAAGGCTATGGGAGAAAGAAATGATAAAATATGTTAACAGAAAATGTTCCTGATACAATAATCACCTGAATGTCCTTATTAAATAGTACTACATAACAGCACCTAAGAACTGGTAGAAATCTTCCGTGGAAAACATCAGATACAAATATTAACATCAGTTAACAAAACATTAATAAAAAAAACCCTATAACTCAGCTTTTCCCCATTCAATTCTATTGAAGAATTCATTATACACTGAATCTACACTAAACAAGAAGTATATAAAAAGAAATGTGTCTTTGCTTTCAAAAAAACCTGTAATCTACTGGGGAGAAAAGGCAACACAATGCAAGCAAATGTCAATAGAGATCATGAAAATGTTACGTTGTGGTCCATATTTCATGTCCCTCTTTCTGGGTGTATGTGGTTTTCTTCAGTGAACAACTGGAACTGGTTTGAGACAATTCTTTATTGCAGAGAGCCATGTCCATCAGAATTGATCATCATGTAATACTTTTGTTGCTGTGCATGATGATCTCCTGGTTCTGCTCGTTTCACTCAGCATCAGTTCATGCAAGTCTCTCCAGGCCTCTCTGAAATCGTCCTGCTGGTCGTTTCTTACAGAGCAATAATATTCCATACATTCATATACCATAATTTATTCAGCCACTCTCCAATTGATGGGCATCCCTTCAGTTTCCAGTTTCTAGCCACTACAAAAAGGGCTGCCACAAACATTCTTGCACATGTGGGTCCCTTTCCCTCCTCTAAGATCTCTTTGGGATATAGGCCCAGTAGAAACACTGCTGAGTCAAAGGGTATGCACAGTTTGACAACTTTTTGAGCATAGCTCCAAATTACTCTGCAGAATGGTTGGATCCATTCACAGTTCCACCAACAATGTATTAGTGTCCCAGCCCTCCCACATCCCCTCCAACATTCATCGTTATCTTTTCCTTTCATTTTAGCCAATCTGACAGGTGTGTAGTGGTATCTCAGAGTTGTCTTAATTTGCATTTCTCTGATCAATAGTGAATTGGAGCAACTTTTCATATGACTAGCGATGGTTTTAATTTCATCATCTGAAAATTGTCTGTTCATATCCCTTGAACACTTATCTGTTGAAGAGTGGCTTGAATTCTTATATAAATGAGACAATTCTCTATATATTTTAGAAATGAGGCCTTTATCAGAACCATTAAATGTAAAGATGATTTCCCAATTAGATGCTTCCCTCCTAAACTTGTCTGCCTTTGTTTTGTTTGCACAGAAACTTTTTAACTTAATATAGTCAAAATTATCCATCTGGTGTTCAATTAGGAGTTCCAAGTCTTCTTTGGACATAAATTTGTTCCATCTCCACAGGTCTGAGAGATAAACTATATTACGTTCCTCTAACTTGTTTACAAAGTCCCACTTTATATCTAGATCATGAACCCATTTAGATCTTATCTTGGTATGTGGTGTTAGGTATGGGTCAAGCCCTAATTTCTTCCACACTAGTTTCCAATTTTCCCAGCAGTTTTTGCCAAATAGAGAGTATTTATCCCAAAAGCTGTGGTCTTTGGGTTTATCGAACACTAGATTGTTAAGGTTAATGCCTAGGTTGTCCTGATAACCTATCCTGTGCCACTGATCCACTGCTCTATTTCTTAGCCAGTACCAAATGGTTTTGATGACAGCTGCTTTATAATATAGTTTTAGATCTGGTACAGCAAGGCCACCTTCATCTGCCTTTGTTTTCATTAATCCCCTTGAAATCCTTGACTTTTTGTTCTTCCAAATGAACTTTGCTACTATTTTTTCTAGATCTGTAAAATAATTTCTTGGGAGTTTGATTGGTATGGCACTAAATAAATAGATTAGTTTGGGTAGTATTGTCATTTTTATTATGTTCGCTCTGCCTACCCATGAGCACTTAATATTTTTCCAATTGATTAGGTCTGATTTTATTTGTGTGGAAAGTGTTTTGTAATTTAGTTCGTATAGTTTCTGACTTTTCCTTGGCAGATAGATTCCCAAATATTTTATCCTATCATCTGCTATTTGGAATGGAATTTCTTTTTGTATCTCATGCTGCTGAACTTTGTTGGTAATATATAAAAATGCTGATGATTTATGTGGATTAATTTTGTATCCTGCAACTTTGCCAAAGTTGTGAATTGTTTCTAGTAGTTTTTTCATTGAATCTCTAGGGTTCTCTAAGTATACCATCATGTCATCTGCAAAGAGTGATAATTTGATTTCTTCATTACCTACTCTGATTCCTTTTCTCTTTTTTCTTCTCTTATTGCTAAAGCTAACATTTCTAATACAATATTAAATAGTAATGGTGACAGTGGGCAGCCTTGTTTCACTCCTGATCTTATTGGGAATGGTTTTAGTTTGTCTCCATTACATATGATGCTTGCTGATGGTTTTAAATAGATGCTACTGATCATTTTAAGGAAAAGCCCATTTATTCCTATACTCCCTAGTATTTTTAATAGGAAAGGGTGTTGGATTTTGTCAAAGGCTTTTTCTGCATCAATTGAGATAATCATATGGGTTTTGTTAATTTGGTTATTAATATAATTAATTATGCTGATAGTTTTCCTAATATTGAACCAGCCCTGCATCCCTGGTATAAATCCTACTTGGTCATAGTGTACTATCCTGGGGATGACTTTCTGTAATCTCATTGCTAAAATCTTATTTAAAATTTTTGCATCAATATTCATTAGGGAAATTGGTCTATAGTTTTCTTTCTCTGTTTTTACCCTACCTGGTTTAGCTATCAGCACCATATCGGTCTCATAGAAGGATTCTGGCAGCATACCTTCTGTCCCTAATTTCTCAAATAGTTTGTGTAGTATTGGAATTAATTGTTCTTTGAATGTTTGGTAGAATTCACATGTAAATCCATCTGGCCCTGGAGATTTTTTCTTAGGGAGTTGGTTAATGACTTGTTCTATTTCTTTTTCTAATATGGGACTATTTAAATAATTTATATCTTCTTCTGTTAACCTCGGCAATCTATATTTTTGTAGATATTCCTCCATTTCATTCAGATTTTCACTTACTGGCATAGAGTTGGGCAAAGTAACTCCTAATTATTGCTTTAATTTCCTCTTCATTGGAGGAAAGTTCTCCCTTATCATTCTTGAGACTAACAATTTGATTTTCCTCTTTCCTTTTTCTTATCAAATTAACTAAAGGCTTATCTATTTTGTTGGTTTTTTCATAGAACCAACTCTTAGTTTTATTTATTAACTCAATAGTTTTCTTATTTTCGATTTTATTAATTTCTCCTTTTACTTTTAGAATTTCCAATTAGGTATTTAATTGAGGGTTTTTAATTTGTTCTTTTTCTATTTTTTTTAATAATAAGCCCAATTCATTGATGTTTTCTTTCTCTATTTTATGCAAGTAAGCATCTAGAGATATAAAATTGCCCCTTAAAACCACTTTGGCTGTATCCCACAAATTTTGGTATGTTGTCTCCTTATTGTCATTCTCCTGGATGAAATTATTGATTGTGTCTATGATTTGCTCTTTCACCCATTCATTCTTCAGGATTAGATTATTTAATTTCCAATTACCTTTTGGTTTATTTTCTCCTGGCCTTATATTGCATGTGATTTTTATTGCATCATGATCTGAAAAGGATGCATTTACTATTTCTGCCTTTCTGCATTTGATTTTAAGGTTTTTATGCCCTAATACATGGTCAATTTTTGTATAGGTTCCATGGACTGCTGAGAAAAAAGTAAACTCTCTACTGTCTCCATTCAACTTTCTCCATAGATCTATCATACCTAACTTTTCTAACAATTGGTTTATCTCCCTAGTTTCTTTCTTATTTATTTTGTAGTTTGATTTATCTAATTCTGAGAGAGCAAGGTTGAGATCCCCCACTAGTATCGTTTGGCTGTCTATTTCTTCTTGCATCTCTCTTAATTTCTCCCCTAGGAATTTGTGTGCTATTGCACTTGGTGCATATATATTTAGTAGAGTTATTGCTACATTATCTATGGTACCCTTTAGTAAAATATAGTTTCCTTCCTTATCTCTTTTGATTAGATCTATCTTGGCTTTTACTTGATCTGAGATAAGGATGGCTACCCCTGCTTTTTTTTTGTTCACCTGAAGCATAATAGGTCCTGCTCCAGTCTTTTACCTTCATCCTGTATGTGTCACTATGTTTTAGATGTGTTTCTTGTAGACAACATATTGTGGGATTCTGGTTTTTAATCCAGTCTGATATCCGCTTCCGCTTTATGGGAGAGTTCATCCCATTCACATTCACAGATAGAATAACTAATTCTTTATTTCCTGCCATCTTATTTACCCAAGTTATGTTTTCCCCTTTCCTTTCCCCTTTCTCCCTTCCCCCCACCTCAGTACTTTGCTTTTGATGACCCCTCCCCCAAACAATACTCCCCTTTCTTTTCCTGTTTCTCCCTTCCCCCCTCCTCAGTACTTTGCTTTTGATGACCCTCTCCCCCAAACAATACTCTACCCGTTAGATCCCCTCCCCCTGTTTTTACTCCTTTCCCCTGATTCTTCTATTTTCCCTTCTATTACTTTGTCCCTTACTTTTCCTCCTTTCCCTCCCTCTTCCCTCTAGCAACAGACAAGTTTCTATATGAAATCAAATGTCTGATATACACTTTTAGAGCCCAACCTGATGAGAGTAAGATTTATACAGTGCTCGTCTCCCTCCCCTCTTTCTCTCAACTATATTAGGTTTTCTTTGCCTCTTCAAGTGATTTTACCTTGTTTTTACCTCCTTTTTTTTAGATCTTATTTTACCACTTTTTCCCTCTTTTCCCCAGTATGACAACCTTTTCCCCTCTAGTTCTCTTTTTCATATTATCAAAGTAATATTTAGTTAATTATACCCCCAAACTCTGAGTATCCCCCTAGTAAAAATAAAGTTCTCAAGAGTCCTTTCCTTTTTACCTTTTTATGCATCTCTTGAGTTCTGTGTTTGGGTGTCGAATTTTTTGTTCAGATCCGGTCTTTCCATTAGAAATAGGTGAAATTCACCTATATCATTGAATGACCATCTTCTTCCCTGGAGGATAATGCTTATTCTAGCTGGATAGGTTATTCTTGGCTGTAATCCAAGTTCCTTTGCCCTTCGGAATATCTGGTTCCAAGCCCTTCGATCCTTCAGTGTGGAAGCTGACAGATCCTGACAGATTCTAATTATTGATCCTCGATATTTGAATTGTTTCT
>JAJPUD010015578.1:1595-36898 GCA_023553655.1 Myrmecobius fasciatus | reverse complement strand
ATAGTTGTTGGGTTCCTCTTCCATCACAGATGTCCCAGTTCATTGTGCAGTGCCTGAATCCTTACCGGAAACCTGACTGCAAAGTGGGGAGGATAACTACAACAGAAGACTTCAAGCATCTAGCACGCAAGGTATTCTCCCAATCTTCAGTCCTTAGCCCCCAGTTCTTCCTCATTTGACTAAGTTATGCATTCAGGTGAGGCTTAAAGGATATCATTCATACTAAAAGGGCTTCGAAAACTTTGATCAGGAGTATAAGACAGTTTCCCTTTTTGCGTGCCTAAGCATAGACAAGGTTGTTTTGTTACCAGCTGCTAGCAGCTGGGCTTTATGCAATTGTCACATAAAGCCAAAAATTTTCTCCATCCTTAAGAATTCCAAGAGAAAAGTTTCCTCATTTCAGTTACTATATGTTTGTTCACATGTGTGAGTAGCACTAGTCAGTCTACTTTTTGTCCGTAGAGCCTGTTTTAGTATTCTCATATTTGGTACAATGACTTCTTGGAGAATGTACCTTATACACATGGGTAACTTTAGATGGCAGAGTTAAGTTCCAGTATCAGCATATCCCTATACTGATTTATTTACCATGGTCTTTTTTTGTTCCCTTTATCATTTTCCTTGGGGTGGGCCCTCTACATAGCTGACTCATGGTGTCATGAACAAGGAGCTGAAATACTGTAAGAACCCCGAAGACTTGGAGTGCAATGAGAATGTGAAACACAAAACAAAGGAGTACATCAAAAAGTACATGCAGAAGTTTGGGACTGTTTACAAACCCAAAGAAGACACAGACTTGGAATAACGTCATGGGTCAGCAAAAGATGGCTTGAAATGGGAAGACGGAAAGGAAAAAGTTAACTTAATGGGAGATGTCCATGGGCCTCTCCAACTCATTTCCCTCAACCTTGTCAGGGCTGTTGCCACTGATGACTCTTGGCACTTGAATCCTATGAGTCATGCAAAGTAAAGAAACCATATTCCATTTAAGACAAAACAAGGCCACAGTCAATATGATACTGGGGTAGGTGGGCCAAGACTGTCAGGACCCTGGAAGGGAAACTATTTCCCTCAATATCCTAGGCCTGACCCCCATTCTCTAACTTGGGTCTCCTACTTGGCGGTGCTGTTAGCGCACTGACCCATGCGCACCCCTTTCTCCCCACCCCCTGTGCAAGGGGATCTGTATTATATTTTAACGTATATGTGAATATATTGATAAATATTTTTTCTGGGTTTTTGTTTTTGTTTTGTTTTGGGTTTTTTATTTTGTTTGTTTGTTTGTTTTTGTTTTTGCTTTTAGCCTATGCGTGCTAAGATCACGGGAACACTTTGTAAGGATAGTTTGGGTTCTCCTGCAAGGTTTAATCTGTTATCATGTAAATATTCCAGAGTAGGCTACCTCTGAGTTTCTGGTCAGCCTCATGCTATGTTGATAAGATTGATTTTACTGCTTAAAATCATTTTACTTTATCCAATTTTTACTGAACTTTTTATGTAAAAAAAATTAAAATAAAATCAATTAAAGAACTTGGCCTATACTTCACCTATAAAATTAATTGGTTTAAAAAAAAAAAGCTTTAAGAACCAAGTAAGCATTATGAATTTATACTTCTGAACTTTATGGGACTGTTTGTTAGGATATTGAGGACATGGGTTAAAAAGAAGAAAACACCTTGTATTTCATTGGTACGTGTGAAAGCATATATGGCTAATAGTTTGAGACAAATGATTTTTGATCCTTGACCTCAAGTTATATGGTGGGCTAATCTTTAAACAAAAATAATGATTCTAACTAAATCTGTTGTGAATCTGAACTGAGTTCTCTTAGTAAGGAATTAGGTCATTCACCATTAACCTCCTTGGAACCTTTGTTCTTTTACAAAGTGGATATCCTAGGTTATGAGCATGGAACAGCAAAAATAACTAATCTAATTGGGTGAAAATTATGTGAACACATTTTTATTCAATTTGTGGAAAATTTCACACAGCTTTCCCAAAGTGAAATGGGTTGTTTGTCTCAAAAAGAGGGTTCCTGAGGCTGTATGGTCACTTGCCATGGATTGTTGTAGAGGGATTTTCTGTTCATGTGTGGGTTGAAATAGTTGTTCAGTTGAAATCCCTTCCAATTTGGTCAACCTTGGCTATACCTGTAATCCAGGCCTATTTAGTACTGGGTGAATTATAATTAAAGAGTTACCTGGCCAGAATTAAATGATGTTTAAGTTTTGGAAGTGACCTAAAAATTCATCTAGTTGAACCTCACTTCTTACTTTTTCATTTTCTAAATATTATTTTATTTTTCCAAGTACATGTATAGTTTTCAACATTCCTTTTTTTTTTTTTTGCTAAGGCAGTTGGGATTAAGTGACTTGCCCAGGGCCACACAGCTCAACATTCATTTTCGCAGAACTTTGTCTTGCAAATTTCTCTCCTTCCCTCTCTAATAGCAATCTGATATAGGTTAAATATGTGTAGTTTTTTAGACACATTTCCATATTTGTCGTGCTTTGCAAGAAAAATGAGATCAAAAGGGGGAAAAAAGAGAAAAGATAAATACTATGCTTCAGTCTACATTTAGTCTCGATAGTTCTCTGTACCATTGGCATTTTCTTTTGGAATTCCCTTGAATCACCTCATTGTTGAAAAGAGCCACGTCCATCACATTTGATCATCACATAATCTTGCTGTTGCTGTGTTACTATGATCTCCTGGTTCTACTCACTTCATTCAATCAGTTCATGTAAAAGTAAGTCTCTCCAGTCTTTCTGAAATCATCCTGCTGATCATTTCTTACAGAACAATAATATTCCGTAACATTCATATACCATAATTTATTCATCCATTCTCCAGCTGATGGGTATCTACTCAGTTTCTAGTTTCTTGCCCCTACAAAAAGGGCTGCTCCAAACATTTTTGCACAGGTTACCCCTTCTTTTTAGGAAAAAAAGGAAATTTAGGGATTCAAGGCTTATTAGGCCAGTCCCACCCTTAACACCTGTCATTTTTCCTGGCCAAAGAAGGGGACAGCTATTAGGCACCAGTGACTCACAAGGCCTAGATGAGCCCTGACTTGGAGTTGTGGGGTAGATCGGAGGCAGGAAGGTGACCCACCCTCAACCTCAATCATACAGATATGACCTTAGAACCTAGTCTAAAATTTCCCATTTGTCTAGCACAGTAAAGGCTAGAAGAAATAACATACCTTAGCCCCAGGGACCATCCATCTGATAGAGACAGCATACACATATATTAGATCACTCATGATACATGGCATCCTGTAAGTGCAAGTTGAAGGGGATTGACAGGAAGCTCATAGTATTTTAGAGGAGGGAGAAAGTGTCATGCCGGAGTGGATCCTGGAGGATGGAGGACTGTGATATTTCATGCTTTTGTAGTCCTTTACCAAAGCCCTAAGAGGATGGATAGTCAGTGCGAGTCTGATCTCATTCCTACCTTCCAGAAAGCTTCCAGGGTCTCAGATGTAAGAATGGGTTGAAATGCAAATAAGTGTTCTAGTGCTGGGATTTCCTCCCCTCCCCGGTAATATAGGACTTCATTTAAGTGTTTTAAATTTTTGCTAAGTGCTTTTTCCACAATAATCCTTTGAGATAAAAGTGCAAAAATTATTATTATTTTGCTGAGGCAATTGGGGTTAAGTGACTTGCCCAGGGTCACACAGCTAGGTAGTGTTAAGTGTCCGAGATCAGATTTGAACTCAGGTCCTCCTGACTTCAGGGCTGGTGCTCTATCCACTGTGCCACCTAGCTGCCCCCAAAATTACTCATATTTTACAGATGAGACACAGAAGGGGAGGGAGTTGGCATTAACACATTCAGTGAGTTAGTTCAACTGGGACTCAAACTTGAGAATATAAATGAAGATAATAATGTTAATTATTAATGCCTGTTTCACAGGTATTTGAGAATTGAGTGCATTTAAAGTCCTTTGCAAATTTTAATGTATATCTATAAATATACATTATAAATGTAAACTCTCTACAGTGCTAATTTTGATTGGTCTGTCATGTCTTCTACTTAAAAGTTTTGATTATAGGGAGAGAGGAGAGCTGGTTGATTACCCAAAGAAACTTACAAGTCCATGGAGGCATGAGCTACTCTGCTTGCCAAGGTCAAGTTCATAATAAACCAATGTCTGTGAAGGGGTTGAATTGGTTCATCTCACCCCTTACCCTCAACCTTTCATTATGTAGACACTGTGCCAAGGAGTCAAAATTGTCAAATTGAAGGAATTAAGGCCATAAACTCTTGGTCTTTTACAAAGAAAATTGTCATGTGCTAAGTTCAGTGCTCTGAAAGAGGCAATATGGCAGAATAGAAACATGACCTGAGAAAACAGGAGAACTAGGTTCAAGCCCCTTCCCAGACACTGCTTTACTATATTGTGGGAAGTCATGTTATGAAGGAAAGACTTGAAGGTTTACAAAACAGAAATGGGCATTTCGTATTAATAAAGTAACCCTAACTAGCCAGAACTTCTGAGTTAAGGTTTTTTCTTGTCTTGGCTAGTCCATAGGTTCCTGAGGCCTGAATAAAGTGGTTCTGTACCCAAGGTGGTCTATTTATTCATTTATTTATTTGTTTGTTTATTTTTTTATGGTGAATGGTCAATCAATAAACATTTGTTAAGCACCACCCAATTTTTTTTCTCTTGAATTAATAAAGGAAAAATAATACAAGCTTCTGGAGAATAGGGACTTTTTTTTTTTTTTTGCTTGTTTTTTTGTCCCTAGCACCTAGTAGAATATCTGGCACATTATTAATGCTTTAGTAAATAATCTACTTTTTTTTGGGGGGGGGGTATAGGTAGGTGTATACAACTTTTAATGTTCCATATTCTAATATCCATTCCAGGTATAATAGTCTGTGTTCTAGGTTTTGTTCAGTTGTGTTTTGACTCTTCATGACCCCATTTTAAGTTTTCTTGATAAAGATACTGGAGTGAGTGGCTTGCTATTTCCTTTTCCAGTTTATTTTGCAAATGAGGAAACTGAGGCAAACAGACTTGTCCAGGATTAACCAATTAGTGAAGTGTACCTGAAGCCACAGTTGAATTGAGATCTTCCTGACTCCAAGCCCAGCACTATCCATATAGCTTGTCTTTTCTTAGCTCTCATATGTTCTGAAATTCCTTCCAGTTCTGACATTTGTTGATCAATTTGTGTGATGAATTAGGTATGTTTTGGCTCTGAATACTATGTAATATGTACAGAAGCTCTAGCCTGTCACTCTGGGGAACAGGACTATTATATATCATATCCCTCCAGTTCTCTAATACCCCAAGGAGTTTGATATATCTCTTTTTCTACTCGTTTTGCTTTAGCTATGCTCTATCCATTTGTAAGGGGCAAGTGACTAGCACTTCAATTCCAATAAATCATTTAATACTAAGTAGAGAACAGAATGTCAGAGCTAAATGTGATGAAAATGAGGTCCAATGGTTTCAAATCTAAGTCTTTTGACTTGAAGTTCAATGCTCTTAACCATTATATATATCTACTTCTCCTTGATGATTCTTGCCATTTCTTTTTTGTCTTGTTTCTGATATAAAGGGAGAAAACTCCCAACATGGTTTGACCTCAGCCTCTGGCTTCCCAGGAGCCTGACCCACCTAATCTCCCACGCTCTGAAGCAGATTCTGGAGAATTTCCCTCATAGCTGCTGTGATTTGATCCAGGATAGTGAAACACTATCTTATATGATTTATCATCATCCTTATGACCAATAGTGGAATCACAATTCTGAAAGACTTGTGATAAAGCAACCGACCCACTTGCTGCCAAATGATTGCCTTAAGAGTACGATTTGAGAATTAATCTTTTTCCTCCTCAATTTTCAGTTTAGACATTGCCAGGGAAAGAAGTTGTCTTGCTTGACTGTGTAGCTATCTGTAACAGGGATTTTATCTTTCTGGATTCTTTAGTTAGAAGGTGGGAGGGAAAGAAAGCATATATTAAAAAACTTTAATTAAAAAATAACATCATAGGCTTGCAGTTTTCCTATTAATCTGTGATATCCATTTTATTAAATATCTTAATCAAAATCTACATTAATGTAATCTGCTATGATCAACTGGTCATTAAACCTTCTCCGGGGAGTCACAAGCTCTCAAGTGGGAACTAATTTCTTTTTTGACCTAGTGGGAACAACAGAGCTCTACAGAAATGTTTCTCAAAGGGCCCAGCCAACCAACTCCATGCATCTTTCCTAGGTGTTATGGGATTTAGAAGTAGAAGAAACCTTTGATGGCATTTAGCCATCAGTTCATTTTATAGGCAGCCTTCTATAGCTGCCTCCAGCCCTAGCTCCTTGCCTAAAGAGGGAATGGGAAAGGAAAAGCTCAGCTAGTTCTGCCTAAACCTGGATAACAAATTGACCTCGGATACTGACTGATAAAAGGTTTGGGCAAGAGCCTGAAAAGTACACCTATCAAAACAAGCTCCCTGGTAACAAACAGAAAATTGTATTTATACAGACATGGCTCATAGAAGAACTAGATGATCCAGCTTGTTACTGTTGGTGTGCTACACTAGATAATTTAGTTCCCATTATGAGACTGGCTTCTCATGGGTTGTGTGTGTGTGTGTCTGAATTAAGTGCCTTGATGCCCCTAGACTTTTCAAAACCTATTATTGATTAGTTGGTAATCTACAGTGGTAGTTTTCTTTCTAGGAGTTCTCTGCACTGATAATCACAGGTCTAAACCAAAATTGAAAGCTCTCTTCTGCTTCTGATCTTGGGTCCCATGATCAGTATGTTTGGGCAGGCAGGAATGGGTGAGGGTAATAGAAAGCCTAGGTTGAGAATGGTGTTGGCCAAGGAAAGCCGAGACAGAGGAAGCTTCTTCCAATGTGTCCTGGTCCCTTAGGGCTCTGAATTTTCAGCAACCCTCTAATAATCACATTTCCCCACTTCTCTTCCCCCTTTCATTCCCATCCTAGAAAAGCCAGACAATTGAGAAGAGGTTTGACACATTATTTAATTTGTAAACAAATGATCGAGACCAAATATTGGTGCTGATATGTTGGTTTGAAGGCCCTCTTCACCTAAACCTAATTCCTACTTCAAAGAACTGGAAGCTTTCCATCCCGGCAGGAGGTCAGGAGGACCTTCCGTTACTCCATCCAGCCCCTCACTCTCAAGGGACCTCACGGTGGGGCAGGGACCAAAGACCACTCCTATCCATTGGACGTTAGTCTGGGGGGGGGGGGGGGGAGGCAGGAAAGTGTTCCTCACAGGCAAGAGCTGTGATAACTAGGAGCCCGACTGGATATGAGGTATAGAGGAGATGGACCCTGAAGTCAAAGCAGTCAATCATGTTTCCCTGAGGGAAGCAGGGAGGTGGAGGAAGGGAAGGAAAGCCCCAGATTGACAACTCCAGGGCCCAAGAGTCATACCATGGAATTGCCCTCATCTGGACTCCACAGGGCCCTGGCCACATCCTCCCGGCCTATTGCCCTCAGGGATGTCTCCAAGACCTCAAGAGTGGCTCCTGCCCCGCCCTCAGTGGCCCAGTTGCATAGCAGAGTGTGAGCAGGTGCTGGGCTCTGACCCATGGTCTCCACAGCCTCAGCTTCATAGCCCAGTTGCTTAGCCAAGACCTGCCAGCCTGCTCCGGGTGGGCTGCCTGCCACCAGCAGCTGCTCCACTTCCTCTTGTTGCCCGCTGGGGAGTTGCCCATAGAGACGCCACCGGCATGGGTCTGGCTGGGCCCCTGCAGAAGATGAGACATGGTGAGTGGGCTTCGGTGATGGAAGAGGGTTAGAGATGGAAGCAGGGTGGCCATTGGCAGGAGGAGCAGGCTGGAGCTTTGGGGAAACATGCAAGCAGAGGAATGGTCTCACCTTTGCCCAAGCCATGGAGTCCTGCTGTGTCCAGGCAGATACTACTGTCACTGTGCAGCTTCTCCTCCTCAGCAATGCCCAGCTCCCCAACCCGAGTTTTTGCCAACTCTTGTTTCTGTTTATGGGTTCTCCAGCTGTTGAGTAGGTAGGTATGAGAGGGTGATCCTTCGAGTGCACATTGATTCACCCAATTTAATTACCCACCAACCTCCAGACTCTCCCTACCCATTAAGTTTGGTGCTGGGGTTTGGAGAGGGGGTCCCAGAGAGACCAAGGCTCCCTACCTACCACTTAAAGGCAACATAGGCTAGGAGTCCCACCACCACAGCTGCCAGGAGGGAGCAATAGATGGGGATGATGGTGCCTGAATCCCTGGGAGGCAGGGGGAAGGTGGAGGAGATATTGGAGTCTGCACTTTTGGCTTCTGCATCACGGATCAGGATATGCAGTTCTTCATCTGAAGAAGGAACAGAAGTTTATAATTAAGATGACTGGGACACTGAGTGACAGGTGACAGAGCAACAAGGGACAAAGATCTGGGGAACTTCCATGGATGAAGCCTTGGAGGAATGATACAGGCTGAAGGGACTCAAAATAGGACCAGAAGGCTAAGCAGTTATCAGGCTCAGAGTAATAGTAATGGAGAACAGTATAAAAGGATGGAGGAATGGGAGAAAGATGTTTCAAGGCAGAAGAGAATGATAGGGAAAGCAGTGGTGGACTAAGAGAAGTGATACAGTGACTTAAAAAACCAGAATGTGGAAGATCAAGTCTAATGGGGGTCAGAGGTCCAGAGAGGTGGCAGCCAGGGCCAACAACTAGATCCCATCATTTTCCTCCTCCTGTCGGTTTCCCAAGACCCATGAATATACTGGGCAATACATAGGTATCCAGATGCCCCAGAGGGGAATCCCAAATCCTAGGGACAATACTTAGTGTAGGAAAAAGCCTCAGACCCACATCTGCTAGCTGTCACTCCCAGTACTACTCTTATTGCTTCCCTTCCTTGTCTTCTGAGATTTCTGAGGACTTTTATCCCAGTTTCCCTTGTCTCATTCACTTTACTCTCTATCCCCTCACCCAATTCCCAAACTTTGAGCCCCTCTTTGCTTTCCCATTTTGAGTTCGATTCCAGTTCTCACCACACCCAAGTCCTTAGTTCCAGAGTTGCAGGCCTGGATTCAGATCCAAGCTGGATCCTCTGGGGTCCCTCCCTCATCTCTCCACCCTTGCTGCAGGGAGGTAATCATGGGATCCTAGGATTTTAAGCTGCAAGATTTGAAGGCCATGTAGTCCAATCACCTGCCTTCACGACTACTCTATTCTAGACCCTAGGGAGGAGAGAAGAAGCACAGTTCCTTTCTCTGGTGAGAGATGGATTGAGGAGGAAGAGAGGTGTAGACAAACTGAAGAAATGCAAATGAAATGAAATTATGTTGCCTTCATCCCCATGTGGTATTGGGGAGAAAATGGAGGAAATCCCGGGGACCAGGACTCTCAGCCTGGAAGGATGTATGGAATGACAGAGGATCAGAGAAATGGGAGGCAAAGTGCTAGGAGTCAGAAGGGTGGAAACAAATGGGTAACTGGGAAAATATTGGGAACTAAACAGGGATGGGGTCAGTGGATACAAAGGATTTGAAAGATCAGTTAGAAAGATGTGGAGATTAAGCTCATGGATGAGGTTGTACAAGGCCTTAACTTAGTAAATGCTTGTGGATTTAAATGGGGGACAAATTTAAAGATTGGGAGAAGGGAATGGAGGGTAGAAGTTAAAGAATATGGTGCAGATAAGGTAGAGAGCACAGAGGATCAAAAGGATGGGAACTTCAAAGTCAAAGGAGGGACAGGAGCAAGTGACAAAGGGACAGCAGATCAGAGGGATGTAGGATAGGTTTAGGACAGCAGAGGAACCCTTTCTCCTACCATTTTGGCCACTGTCCATCTAACAGTGTGGAACATGACACTCTGCTTGGGATTGATCAGGGCAGGGTAATGTGACTATCAATACCTAATCTTAGACATTGTGCCTCTCAACATTTAGCTTCACTGGTTGCTCTATTGTAACATTGTTCACTAAAACCTGCAAATCTTTCAAATCCTATCACTTTATAAATGAGAGAAATGAAGATCCAGAGATGAGACAAGCATTCTCTGAGGTTACAGTAAACAATAAGGAAACAGCCAGGATTCAAATCCAGGTCTTTGGAAACCAAAGTCCTGGGCTTATTCTGCATTAGAGATTTGTGAGTGGAAGGGGAATATGTCTTGAGAGAAAAGAAGTTTGCTAAATGAGAGGCAGTATCCAGACTCCACTGATTGATGACCAAAAGGCTAGAAACCATCTCAGTAAAGGAGCTGACCTAGAAAGAGGAGGAACCTTTGAGAAACAGAAGGGAGAGAAATAGAGAAGAAAATTGGACAATCCTTTTTGAGTCACAGAGAAAAGAGTAGCTTAGGACAGCTTGTCTGATCACAATATCTTGCACCTTCATCAGCTTCTTCAACAATTCCTCTCTGACAAGGAAGGATGTTACTTCCCCAGCTGGGGGAAAAGAGAGACCTGGAACCCTGGGGCCTAGAATCCCTCTTCCTGAAAGGCTTCATGATCTGCTCAATATGGCCCCCTTTCTTTTTGAAGCCTCTATCAGAGATTAGGGCCTTGCACATGGTAACTCTTATTGGTTTTTTTTTTGTTTGTTTGTTTGTTTGTTTTTAAACTCCGGCTCTTTTTGTCCCTACCACCACCCTCCTTCCTAAATACCCTTCTTGACATTTACTCTGAGCAAATCACTTCTGTCTCTAAAAAAGAACGGGGCTGGGGTAGATGGTCTCTCAAAAACCCTTTCACTATTTTTTATTCTAATACTTTTTTTTTTTCAATTCTAATGCTTTTATTCAATACTTTTTGTTTTAAGGTGCTTTTGGCTGTGTCACTATCATTTTAAGGTCCCTTCCAGCTTGTTTTCTAAGGTTTCTTGCCAACCTGGTATGCTAGCTCTAGGAACCTTCCGATTTTGTTGTCATGACTGTGAGATCTATGACTACATTCTTTCTCTCCCCAAATCCCAAATCCTCCCTATTCCTTTAGGCTCTTGAGCCACCATCTCTTCTCCCTAAGCAGCTGCTCTTGAAGCCTTCACTTTGTGCATCCCAAATTTCTGCCCTGAACACTAGGAGGTCTTTCTCTTGGACTTGAATGTGACCCCTGCCCTCCAATCTCACCCATGCAAAGAGTGTCAAAGAGGCGGGTACAAGCCAGGACCACAACTTTGCTGTGATTGCACTGGGTACAGGCTTTGCAGGGCTCCTGGAAACTGCTCTCCTTTGAATAAGTGTCTGGAGGACAGGGCTGACACACGGTGTCAGTGTCCTTCCCACAAGGGATCCTGGCTTCGTTGCCCGGGGGGCAGGCCTTGCATGGCTGGCACTGGTTGGTGCTGTTGAGAAACTGTCCAATGGGGCAGCTGCAACATGGCTGGCAGGGCTTGGAAGTGCCATCTGGGGACAAGGTCTCATCTGTGGAGGAAAGTGGGGAACAAAGTGAGGTCTCCTGGTGCTATAGGAAGAACCCAAGGCTGGTAAATCTTTCTGATACTAACTCATGATTAGGCCAATAACTTCCTTTCTGGGACTGTTTCTTGAGGGGATCTCTGCTAGTTCTAAAAATTCCAGGACCCCTTGGAGCAATCCCTTCCCTTGAGGTCTCCTTTTTTCTTCCTCTGTAAAACAAAAGCTTTGGAAGGGATCGTTTCTAGAAGGCTCCAAGTTTGTACATTCCCTGGTTCCAGTCTCTGCTTCTTATCATTCTTTCCACCTGTGATCTCAGAGCATTTGTAGGCTGAGGGAACTTTGCCTCATGGACCCCACAAGGGGATCTTGTTATTGATCATGAAGACTCCAGGACAATAGTAATCTCAAAACCTCCCATCTCTGCAGCACAGAGTGTTTTCCTCCCAATCCTGGCAGGTAAGTGAGGTGACTGGAATTGTGCCCATTTCAAACATGAGAAAACTGAGGCTCAGAGGAAGTACTGACATAACCAGCAAGTGCCAGAGATGGCATCTGAACCCAGGTCTTTTCACTTTCTATTATCCCCCCCCAAAGTGTTTCGAAAAAACCTGAAAGCACCCCACAGGAAGACTAATTATATAACGTGTATCTTCTCCCCCCCCAGCTGCCTGTCAGCCCCCCCCCCCAAGCTGGGGGCGTGCAAGCACACTCACGTACTGGAAGGGCATGGTTCACACTTCACATCAGGTTCTCCACAGGGCTCTGAGGTCCCCCAGTCTGGGGGGCAGGTGTTGCAGCACAGAGCTCCCCAAGGGAAGAGCCCACTGGGACAGGACTGTCCGGCCCACACCTGGGAAAGGGACCCAGTAAGGAGCAATACCAACAACTGGGGAGGAGCCAGCCCCCACTTAAGGCCCCTGCCTCCCTCCTCCTGCCTCTTCTCCAGCCTCAGCTTGGGGATGTGGAGGGGACAAGGGAGCCCAGCAGAGCAGAGGCCAGAACCTTAGATGGGGGAGGGGCCGAGAGGGCAGAGACACAGACAGACTAGGAGAAAGTTGGGAAAGAAAACACTGATAGGTAACAGCTGCAGACAGGAGAAGGGGGTGGAGGCCTGAGGAAACTTCCGGTGTGATCCAGGCAGGGGGGGGGGCCCTCCCCTCAGGGCACAGCCTCCTTTAGATGAAGAGGTGGGAGGGGAGACTGAAGGTTGAAAAAGGGAGGAATGGGGAAATGTGGAAATGAGAAAATGGGAACAATGGCAAAGAGTGAAACAGACAAAAATATGGATAGAGACAAAATAATACATAAATAATGCCTTCCCCTCCCCCAGTCAGTGGTCTTTGGTTATTCAGAGGAGGATGAATAAACGGGCTTAGAAGGGGGGCATAGTTTAAGATTTCATTTAAACCCCAATAAATTACCGCTTTCAATTTCTGCAATCCAATTTTAATGTTCTGTGGATACTAGGGATAATTTGCCCGTATGAGGAGAGATGGGACTATGATTTTTCTGAAATAAACCATAGGCTTTCCTCCTGCCCTAACAAGGACCTGGATAGACAGAAACCATCTCAGATAAGGTCTTGTTCCTGGTACTCTCTGAAATAAATGCAACCAGTTGATACAGGGGTCCAGAAATAGGGTATCTTCCCCTCTGAGTCACATAGCAGAGACTTTCTAGAACTCGAGTCCTGCGAGGAGACCCTGCTTCTAAACAGAAAATATAATTTCCTGGGATGCTCAATGCCAGAGATACTGAAACAGGGACAAAGGGTGCACCCCCTACCCAAAGGAAATCTTTGGCTATCTGGATTGAAGGGGACAAAAGGGAGGATTTAGAGAGGTGGACTCTGCCAACCGGATTCAACAACGACCCTCCAACTGGCAAGAGACCCTTCTGAACCCCAATAAATCCCTGCATCCCCAATTTCTTCTTCCCCTTCCTCAGAATTCCCTCTGAAAGGGGACCGTCTCAAGACCTATTGACTCCACTTGACCCTTGGATGCAGTTCTGTCGGGGATGCGGTTAGATTTGTGCGTGGTGGGATTGGAGGAGGGAACCCAACTGTTAATTGACTTTATGACCTTAAACAGGACATTCCCTCCTCTGGGCCTTGGGACCCTCAAACTGTAGATTGAGAGAACTGAACTAGACCTAAGGTCCTTCTCCTTTCTAAATTTGGTTCCATTTTATAAGGTCCCTAATGCTTTGGATTCTAGGTTCTAAGAGCCCAGCTGGCTCCTACCCTCAAGAATTCCGATTTCTGGTTAAGCATTGTGGGTAATCTCAGTGGCACTAAGAGCTCCTTTTGATACCTAGCTCTGCTCCCTACCTGTGTTGAGGCAGGAAATTATGTTTCCTAGCATCTCATATCCCTCATTTGTAAAATTCTCGGGATGATCTAAGTATCTTTCCAGCTCCATGTTCCTGTGTGTGTGCATGCCTGTAGATGCAGGGCTGTTTTCCGCCTGGCACTCCAGGTCTGTCTCCCCAAGTAGATGGTTCATTATTTCCACCAGACCACACCCCTGCCTTGGGGGCTCTCATCCTTTGTGAAGAGAAGGGCAAGGAGAATTGGGTGTACTCACATTCCTGAACCCCAGATTTCCCCGCCCACCCAAACCTGGCTGAGACTGGGATGGGATGTTCGGTGAAAGCTTCCTGACCTAGAAAGGAGGGGGAAGTTGGGGGGAAGGGGGGTGGTATCTCAAAACCAAATGAGATCTGCTTTCAAGCCATGAGACCTATTTTCTAAAGTTGATCCTAGCGTTAACTTGATGGGTGAACTTGGGGCATTAAGTTCCTTCAGTTTCCTTATTGTTAAAAGGAGAGTACTAAGGACCCTCCCACTCCAACAGTCTCTTAGCAACTTTTTTCCCTCAAAAGTCTAAATGTCCCACTCCAAATTATCAAGAGCCAGCCCCGGCTTCCTCCTCACCATCGTCAGCCAAGGTGGACGGAAGTTTCCCAATAGGATAAAGACACCCCCCCCTTTCCACAGTCTACCCCCGGGGTTCCCACTCCCAGCTTCCCCTCCCACTGGGAAATGCCGGACTGCGTCTGAGCTGGTGGCTGCCTTGTTTGGACGCAGATTACGTCCGGGAGGCACGTTAGCGACTGCAATTCCCTCCCCAAAGCCAAGTCAGAATAAAGGGTCTGGGTCCCGCCAGGGGCACCCCCAAAGGGTGTGGGACCAGGCTGCCTCCTCCCAGTCCCTCTCTCTCCCAAGTCTGTCTCCCGGGTTAGGGCAGGCCAGCCACCCGTGGGAGGGGCAGATGGATGGGAGACCCACGGACGGATCCTTACCTCGGAATGGAGCAGCGACCTCAGGAGCAGCCACAGGAGCCAAGGGCGCGGCCGCCGGCGGACCCCGGACATCTTCTTCGCCTCCGGCCCCCAGGTCCCTGCCCGGGTCCACAGGGAGGGGACCAAGGCCTGCTACGGGGGCGGGCGGGCGGGCGGGCGCAAAATAGAGAAAGGTACAAGGGAAAGGAGGGCCCGAAAGGAAGTCGGAAATTTGGGAAGCCGGAGGGGAGCCTGCAGTAAGGGGGGGGAGGGTAAGAGCCTGGGCGAACTTGGGAGAGGCGAGAGCGGGAGGGGGGGTAACAGGGCAGAAGGGAAGGTGGGATCCGAGAGCCCGAGGAGCCTGGGCGAGAACTTGGAGAGGGGAGGTGGGATCCAAAATCCCGGGGTGGATGAGGAGGGGCAACTGCGGAGTTTGAAGATCGGGAGCCTGGGAGGGCCCGGCCAGTCTGGTAGTGATCCTGGGAGGCGCAAGCCGAAGCCCAACCCGAAGGGGGGCCAGAGGAGCTGGGGAGACTAGATGAGGGTAGGACAGCAAGGGACCAACTCCTTTCCCTTCCCGCGGCAGACTGGTTCTCCTGCTCCTGTCTACCCCCGCACCACCACCCCCCGCCCCTACCCGTAGCCGAACCCTCCTCTCCCTCCTCCCACCCACCCCCCACTTTCTGTACCCGGACCGCCCACCCTGGCTCGGTGGGGGCTGGGACTGCCTCCCGCCCCGCCCCGTCCCGTCCGGTCCCGTCCCGTCCCGTCCCGTGCGGCGTCTAGAGAGAGAGGGGCCCGGGGAGGGGCGGAGCTAGGAGGTCCCGGGGGAGGGAGCACCAGGACATCCCCCTCCTCCCCCGTCAGCCCAGCTCCATCTTAGCTCAATTAGGGACCTGCTGGGGCAGGGCACGCGCGAGCACGAACAATAGAAGCGGTCCGTCAGCCTGGGGGGGGGCCCACACCACCAGTGCCCAGGCCACGCCGACAGCTGGCCGACCACTCAGAGTACACATGCCGGGTCAGATGCTCCGTTCCCCGGCTCATTTCAAATTTCAAATCCTTGCAAAGCTCCGCTGTTCCATCTGGGTGGTAGGCGCTCCCCCTACCGAGGCGCATCCTCCCCCTCCTGCCTTACTTAGGAGGCGCCTTTAGGGAGTTGTTTAAAAAAAAAAAAAAAGCCGCGCCAGGCTGGCTGCCTTCTGGTGAGCCTCCGCTTGTGGTCGGCGTTCGAAAGAGAGGGCCTCTGGAGCGGTCCCGAGAGCTTGGCTCGGCCGGGAGAAACCCTTGACCCAGTTCCCCATCCCGGTAAAAAGAGCGCCCGGAGCTCGAGCGAGATGAGAGCTCCCTGGCGGTCCGGGACGGAGGAGCGGCCTTTCCTCCTAGACTGGTCCCCTGGAGGCAGACACGGGAGCAGCCGGGCCTCTGCTTCAAGCTTCTCCAAGTTGGCAGCGCCTGCCCTGGCTTGCCCTTCTCCCTCCACTGACGGCCTCGGAGAAAAGCGCGGGCCTTTTTCCTGGACCCACCTGAGAAGCCTCCTGGCAGGGGCTCCTGGTACCTGCGTCGCGATTACGGGTGGATTATCCTTAGTCAGCCAGACTCCATTTTTAGAGTGGTATTTAAGAGGGTACAGAGTAAGACCACAGTCAACCACTCCTTCCTCCCAAGCCTGGCCCATGCGGCCTCCCACCACATGCCCATCTTTAAAGCTATCAAAGCGCTTTATTTGATGTGATGAGGGCAATGAAAGTCAAGTTTCCCCGTCTCCAGCGACGGGGAAGGCTGGCAACTTAGTTGTGGCCTGCAGGCTTCAAGGCCCACAGCGTCCACAGCCGCAAAAGGTAGCCTGCACGCACCTGCATTCACCAGGCACTGTTATCGAGCTTCCATGAACTTGGCAGGACAAGCTTGAAGCAAAATGGCCTCCCTAAGGTCTCTGGGGACTTTATTATTATTGACATTCTCCACCTTTTCTCCCCTGCTCCCAAAGCCCTCCCTGGGCTGGGCTTCAAGCTAAAGGGAAAAAAGGTTTGGTCCCTGACCCCGGGAGCTTCCGGGCCGGGGGTGGGGGGATAAAGGGGGAGTGAATGGGGGGGGGACGACCCAAGGCTCACTCACATTTAAGAAACAAAGGAGGCCCAAAGGCGTGGGAAGTGTCAATGACTGGTTTGCCTCCTCTCCATCGTTTATTTTAGATCCAGAAAGAGACCTCATCTAAGAGTCATCATCTAAGGACATCCCGTTCATTTGACGGAGGAAACAGATCCAGGGCCAGCGAGGTGGCCAACCTGGTCCCGGAGTGGGGAGGATCTGAGTTCAAATATTGCCTCATACACTTGACCCTTATTTGACGTAGGGCACAGACCTCGAGCCAGAGAGGTGGCCAATATGGTCCGGGAGTGGGGAGGATCTGAGTTCAAATACGACCTCATACACTTGACACTTAACTGGCTGTGTGGCCCTGGGCAGCTCACTTAACCCCATTGCCTCCCCTTCCCTCCCCCCAGAGAAGGGAAGGGACATGCGCGGGGTCACTTAGGTCACTCAGTTGCAGTCCCCATTGAAACCCAGGTTCTTGGTCTGCAGAACCGCGGCTCCGGCCACAGACCTGCTCCGCCGAGATCACAGATGGACGGACACACACACACACCCTTGAAAAGACCCATAGCTTTTAGCTTCCTTTCCCATCCGGCGGGTCACACAAGGGCCAGGGCCAATTTTCCTATTCTCTTCCCCCTTCCCCCCATGCCACACATCTAGGGTGAGAAGGAAACGGTAGAGAGACAACAGGGAAAATGGGGGGGGGGGAAGAGAGGCCACCTCCGGAGAGGAGGGCCAAAGAGGGGCCATGCAGCCTTTCATCTCGGAGGGGTGGCGGATCCAACACCCCCTTCATGGGGCGGAAGGGGGGTGGGGCAGACTACTTTGGAGCCTCTGGGAACCATAAAACTTTTACTGGGGTTGGGGGGGGCAGGAAAGGAGAGGAGAGGGGGTGGGGTAGGAGGAAGAGCTAATTCAGCCCTGGGGCTTCTCCTTTCAAGATCTCCGAAGGTGTTCCGAAACTACAGAGAATTTAGCAGCCAGAATTAGGGGGGAGGGGAGGCAGGGAGGAGGCTGTAAAAGGCCAGTCTTAAGAAAGGGCTTGGTAGAAAGGCTAGTTGGGTCTCATTACTTTTAATCCAAAGGAATAGAAATCCAGAGAGAGAAGGTTTTGCCCCAGGTAATGCAGGTAGAGAAAGAATAAAACCGGACTGGGTACAGCCTAGCGTACTGTGTAAGGAGGAGGTTGTTCAGGATAGAATCCTTCCTCACAAAGAAACGTGGACTACTGAGGGTAGGTACTTTTACTTCTGGGTCCATCAGCCTGACAGATTGAGGGCCTCAAAATGAAGGGGCCAAAAGGTCAGGTTTTATAGTTAAAAGGGCACATCTCCCCTCCCCCCCAATAGTGGGACGATTGTGTATTTGGACGTGGAGTGACAGTGGTTGTACTTTTATGTCACATATACATACTGTGTATGTGTGCCTTTGGAGCACATGGTGTGATTCACCATATTGATAACTGTTTCATTGTGACTAGGTCGTTCATCATCAGCACGACTGCCATTATATCACTCTCTCTCACACACATTTAATTTTAAGCCATAGATCTTAGAAACTGAAATCCGTTTTTTAGAAACCATTTTCTTAATCAGTTTTCCAACTTTACCTTTGTATTTTGAACACTTTGCTTTAAATGAGCAATAATGGGGAATGTACTACCTGGGCCTCTAAAGTAATATTTCTTTCTGAAGACTTTATCATCTTTAACAATGATTTCTAGATTCTTTCTGGCAGTATCATTTATTTTCACTTGAATCGGCAGAAATGAATAGCAGTCATCAAGAGCCTTCCTGGCACAAGGAAAGGAGCATTGAATTTGGAATCAGAGAATCTAGGTTCAGATCCTGCCTCTCTCACTACCTGGGTGCACTTGGACAAATTGGGTTGGTCTCAGTTTCCCCATATGTAAAATGGGGCTGGACTCTTGGACCTCCAAAGTCTCTTCCCTTCTCCCCCCCCCCACTTTAAATTGCATGCAAAGATAGCCATTTGTGTAAGATTTTGAGCTCCAGTTCAGTGACTGGAGGGTGGGTGTAAGTTTTGACTGGGGTACAATCTCCCTCCGGGGGTTTCTTTTCCCCACCCCACCCTCCTCCCAGTGAGCTTGGGCCAGTGGGCACTTGAGTAGGTGTGTGTGTGTGGGGGGGTGCAGGGCCATCGAGTAGAGAGACACTGAGGCCGGGCAGATAAAAAAAAAAGGACAAGTTTATTGTTGGGGGAAGGCCACTTACAGGGACAAGGGTTAAGGCCACGGCACCGGGCACAGGCCCCTTTGTGCTTGGGGGTTTGGGAAGGAGAAGACAGGCTGTCCCGGACACCCCCCGATCCATCCCACCCCGGGCTGTGCAAAGTGCTGCCACATGGACAGGGCCCAAGGGCTCGCTCTCCGGGGGAAGGTGGGCCACCTCTCACCACCCCCTTCTTCACTCCCACCCACAGACTAGCCTGCTTTCCCTGGGCCAGCCAGAGAGAGGCTTGCTGCCCCGCCCCCATACCTGCCAGGGGGCGGGCCTTTCCTAAGGATACCGGACCCCACCAATCCCTGAGCTGAAGGGCGGGCATGACACCTGCAAACGACATCCCCATCCCCAAAACCTACATATAGGCCTGTGCCGGATCCCAGCTCGACTGGGGGGGGGGGTCGAGGACAACAGGGGGGCTTTTCCCCCGCACCTGTGACCAGGCTGAGCGCCCGGCTGACCTCCGGGGCGTCCCACCCGCGGCGAGGCGGGGCCAGCACGTTCGGGGGCTCGAGAGCCAGTGCAGAAGTTCTCCCGCCCCATTCCGGAGGAGGAGGAGCGGGTTGGGGGCGGAGCGAGAGCGCCCGGATCCGGAGTGGGGGGGCCCCGGCAGCACCGGGAGGGGAGGGACGGCCGGGCGACGGTCACTTTGCCTCGGTTGGGTTATATTCCGTCTCTCCCGAAGACACCTGCGAGATCCGCCGCGTGGATCTCCAGAGTCTCCTGGCAAACTGCCCGGATCGCACCTAGGGGAGGGTAGAAGGGAAGTCAGCCTCGTCCTCCGGGCTTCCTCCCTCCCTCCCACCCCAGGGACCCCTGGGGTTCTCCCCCTCACCTCCGAGGGCTGCCCAGCCCCCACGACTATCAGCTTCCCATCCTCCAGCCCCACAAGGATGTGGCTCCTTTCCTTGGTCACAGCCACGCTGTGGATGGGCACCTTCATGGACAGTGAGGGCACTGCTGGGACCAGACTGAGGAGTGACAGGAGAAAACAAAAGACTCAGGGGCTCCCCCCGCCAGAGTGAGCCCCCAGCGGGGAGTGGGCAAGGGAAGGGAGGGGGAGGTGCATCGTTAGAGAAGCCCAGCAGTACCCTGAAACTTTTTACCGTAGGGATTACAATTTTATGACGACCCAGGGAGAGGGAGGTAGTCTGTTTATTATCACCTCAAACTTCCTGTGGAGAAAACTGAGTTAGTTGTCTACGAGAGGGGGAACCAGGAAAAGTGGCCCAGTGGTTAAAGCTAGCCCTAGAGCTGGGAGCATGGTCTAAAGGCAGAGCCGATCAGGCTGGGACCCCATGGAAACTGGTCTGTGTCAAGATGGACAGAAGGTTAGATAAGGGGCCTTAATGACAACTTCCAGCTCTGGGAATCTGACTTTCCCCAAAGGGGTTGAAGAGAACTCAGGATGTTGCCTCTCAGATGAGCTGGCTGTGAGAAACCCAGGACGGCCATCACCACAATACCCCCTTCTGTGGCTCCTTAAGAGTTGTGGGGTAAAAGCACCCAGTGAGGGAGGAAGTCCTTCTTTTGACAGACTTAGTCACAGTCACAGTCCTCAGAAACACACTTGCCTCCAAGCCCTGGGCCCTTTTCACTAAACCAAGCTATGGATCCCCAGATCAAAAGTGGATCCTTGTTTGTCTGTTGGTGAGTTGTTTTTTGGAGGGAGGTCCCATGTGTGACTTCATCTAAGAGCAACGGTAACTCTTTGGTAACTTGGAGTATAGGCCGGGGGCATGGAGGTGAAGTGACTTCCCAGGGTCACAGAGCTAGTGTGTGCTGTGTCAGAAGCCAGACTGGTTAGTGATTTGCAATTGACCCCTCATCCCTTTCTCCTGACACAGTCCTCTCCTGTCAGTACCTATGACTGCTGCTGACTGTACAGACCCTGGCCAGAGAGAAGCACATTGAACAGGCAGAGCCTGTCTCTCAATGCCACAGGCCAACGAGACACCTCGAATTCTTAGAAAAAGATGGAGAAAGAACAGCGTTCTTGGCAGAACTCCCGGTCTTCTTATGGTCAAACCTAGACCTTTCCTGAGCTCAGGACTGTACTAAATTCTAGTCCTACCAAGAAAAGCAAAAAAACAAAGCCCAAACCAAGAACAGTCCCTGTGCTTCACCACAGCAGGGACTTATCTGAGGCTTGATGCCCCCCTGAGCATAGCGCAGGACCTGAAAATGCCTAATTGTCAACTCATTGCTCCATCCATTCAACAAATACCTACTTGTAGGTACCCAGCTACCTACAAGGCCTAGTGATCAGTCCTAGGGAAAATCAAGCACAACGTCCTCCTGTGTCCAGCAGTCTGGGAGCTGAATGAATAAATTCAATGTGCAATTAATCTAGCCTAGGAGGAATGGGAAGTTGCTCCAAGTCATAAGTACAAAAATGGGGAGAGGAAAGGGAAGAAGTGCTCAGTACAAAATATTTGAACATGCCCTCCTGTGTTCCCCAGGCCAGAATTCCCTTAGGCAGTCAACACATGCCCTTGTGGACATGTCTTAGTGTACTGGAACCAGTCTTCCTCTTTTGGGGGGAAAATAACCCAGGTTTAGGAATTTTAGGCCCAGGTATTACACAGGGTAGAGACTTAATACATGCTTTGTTGAATGAAAGAACGAAATGGAACTTTAGGCATCAAAGGAAACTTGGAGAGGGAAGGAGAGATCTCACCTGTGCAGGTGGAAGATGTGGAGGTTGCACTGAGCTGTGCCCAACAGCACAAAGATATCAGTCAGAGCCAGCGCTGTGGGTTGTTCCTCCAGCTTCTGCGATGCCAGCAGACGGCCATTCACTGAATAGAGGTGCAGGAAGTAGCTCATCTAGGGCAGGGAAGAGGATAGAAAGTCAGCCTAATCTCTATCCCCTACTGATCCAGGTACCCTACTGACTTCTTCGTCTCTTCTCAAATCTTAAGATGGGGATTCCATTCCCCTGGTAATGTACAGCTTGTCTTCTCCATCCTGAGGTCTCCCACCTGTCTTTATCCATTCCTGCTCCATTACGGTACCTCTCCCTCCCTATTAAGGTTTAAGGGCCCAGGGATGAAGCACTGACCCTGGAGTCAGGAGGCCCTGAGTTCAAATTTGGCCTCAGATACTTGCCACTTACTGTGTGACCCTAGGTAAGTCACTTAACCCTGACTGCCTTGTTTTCCTCCCCCCTCCCCCCCAAAAAAAAATTAAGGTCTTCTTCCATGATGTTCCCTTTTAAATATTTTTTCCAATTACATGTAAAAATATTAAGCATCTGTTTTATTTTTATCTTTGGTTATTTTAAATTTAAATACAAAAAAAAGAACATTTCATGGTAGTATATGTATAACATATATCAGATTAGTTGCCATCTTGGGAAGGGAGGGAGAAAAAATGGAAATCAATAATAAAAGTAAAAAAAAAAGTAAAAATAAAAATACTTATAAAAGTAAATGTCAAAGACTACTAAATAATTTTTTTAAAATAATAAAAATTTAAAAAATATTTCCATGGACATAGCACAACATAAGTTAGGATTCAATATAAAACCATTTCCATTTCAGACATTTTTTTAAAGCTACATAATAAATACTACACATCATTTTCAAAGCTATCCTGCTTTTCTGTGCTTCCTTTTAAGTTTTCTTTTGTTCTCTGCTGTGAATTTAAAGATGTTTTTTTTGTTTTTTTTTTTTTTTAAATCTTGATTTCCAAATTCTCTCTCTTCCCCTCTCATGGAGAAGGCAAGCAATTTGATATAGGTTAAAAACACATTCTGTCATATTAAAACATATTTTTAAATTTTATTTCCTGCCATAGTATTCCATTCTCATTCACACAGGTACATACATACCTGGGCCCCTGGTCGTTCCTGAGCCAAGCTCTGCACCACAATTTGACCCTCAGGCCCCAGGGCCAGGTGGGCCACAGGTCCAGGTACTGCACCCCCTAAGGGCTGTAGTGAAGCCACAAACTGACCTCTCCTGATCGTATGGATAATTACTGTCCCATCCTGGAGGGAATGAGACATTAGGAAATGGATTCAGAACAAGGGGAGCAGAGTTGGGGACAGAAACCTCTGCTACCTCTCACCAAAAACAAGAATAAAAACGGGATACTGCTGTGGTCCTGAGCACCTCTGTGGCCCCGGCCTCACCTTGGAGCCTGACACAGCCATGTCCAGCTCTGTGCTGATGGCCACACATGTCACCTCAGCCTCATGCCCGTAGAGGACCTGCACTGGCTTTGAAGCCAGGCCTGCTGACAAGCCACCCTGAGGGAGAATAATCTGGCATTAGGACCATCATAAAGAAAGAAGTTCTCTGTAAGTAGGAAGTGGGAGCTGGGGGGAGAGGGAAGATCAAATCCCACGAGGAACAGGAGCAAGAGAAAATGCTTATTCCTCTATTCAGTTCCCCTCCACTGCCTTCCAAGTTCACACTGCTTTGCTTGGCATTCAAGGCCTTCTATAATGCAGGGCCACAATCTACCTTTAAACCACATTACTTCCCTTCTGGGTAGTCTACACTGCAGCCAAGTTACAGCTCTAAACACTCTCTGCCTTAAGCCCTCCTGCCATCTTGCCTAAGCTTACCCTGTTTTCTAGGCCTGTTCTTGACTTGTTATATTCCTATATTTGGCCTTTAAAGATAAATCCAAGGGTTACATTCTTATATTTGGACTTTAAAGGTAAATCCACCTTCTCTAGGAAACCTTCCTGGATCTTCTTGGTCACTTCTCCTCAGATCTCACAAATATTTGTTTGACATTCTTCTAGTGCAGGTGGGTCACCTCAGCTTGTGCTCAAAGTGATAGTTGCTTGTGTAATAAATATTGTGAATTAAAGTTATCTGCCCTCGGTAGACTATGAGCCTCATGAAAGGCAGGGAAAGAAGCCAAAAAAGAAATAAAGGAAAGAGGAAAGAATGAATCAAGGAAGAAGAAAAGAGGAAGGAGAGGGAAAGGAAGAGTCATTGTAACATTTAAAAATACACAGAAGAGAAAAAAGTTCAGAAGGGGACAAAGAAGGCAATATAGCATACTATTTTGTTACAGTGATATATATTTCATGGTTTCATAGGTAAGCATCTTTTTCTGTTCTTTGTGTATAGAAATATTTATAATTATTAATGTCTATTACAGTCTATAATGAAAAAGGATTTGGGAGAAAATTGGTTTGGGGCTTGAGAATGGGCAAATGGGATAGAATGAACCATAACAATTAGGCCAAAAGTAAAACCAGGGACAGAGAGGAGAAAGAACCAAAAGCAAAGAGGAGAGAGTGATCTGTCTCTGTCGCTAGTGCAGCCTCCCCTCTCCCCCAGTTGCTGCGGAAGTCCGGTTCCTGAACCCAGGTCCTTAGGGAGCTCACCTGCTGCAGGACCTGCCACACCATGCAAGTTGTGTCCCGGGAGCCCGAGATGAGGTAGAGTCCACACAGATCCAGCGCTAGGCAGGTCACCACATCTGCAGACAAACACAAAGATGGATGGAGGCCCTGGGCTTTTCCCTCTCTATTCCCTCCCCCCACCCCCTGGTTCTGGGCAGCCCGTACCAATATGGCGACTGAGCTGGCTCAGTAGTTTGCCGCGGGGCAGGCTGGTCACTCGAAGACTGCCGTCCCAGTGACCACCGCTGAACAGGAGCTTCCCGTCTGGGGCCACGGCCAAAGCACGGCCACTCACGCCCCCGCCGGGTGCCCACGGGCCACTCAGGAGTCTCTGTGTCCTAGGATAGGAAGAGAGCGCCAAACACAAGGCTGGAGCAGGGGCCCTCCTTCTGCCTTCCTCCTACGTTCCCTGCCGGCAGGGATGTACCTCCTGGTACGTCCTGGTACCTCCAGGCGACTCCTCCCCATCCCTCCCTTCATCCGTCCCCCCTCCTACTTGGCATTGGACACGGTGGGGTCCTTGCTGAAAGTAAAGTAGTTGCTGATGTTCCGATCGTAAGGCAGCCAGTTGTGTGTCCCCAGCAGTCCGTTGGCACTTACGGTCACCTGTGGGAAGGACGAGAAAACCACGCATGAGACGCCATCTAAACAGCAAGAAGCAGCTCAGGGGAGAAGGTGGACCGGACAAGATGAGGCTAGGCAAAGGAGAAAGAGTCAGGGATCCCAGAAGACCACTTCGGTGGGGACTTACCAGCAAGTCCGGAGATCCCTGGGTCATGAAGGAATGGGACTGCCGGTGGGGCACTACAGCCAGTACCAGGGGCACTCCATCGCTGATGCCCTGTGGCATAAGAAGCACAACCTATACTTCCTTGCCGAGGCAGACCCCAGGGATGACAAGAGAAGGCACTCAAGGGTCCCCGAACCGCTGGGGAGAATCACAGGACAGTGTCTTATGCTGTTGCCTTTACCAGGCACTATTTACAGCCAGGTAATTTTTTACATTAATTTTTTCAGGACATATTATATTTTGCCAAAGTGCTTTCTAATCCATAAAATCATTTTATCCTTTCAAATGCCCTAACAAGAGGCCCAGACATATGAAGTAGCTCAAGGCCAAATAATGTGACAGTACCAGGGCCAGATCCAGAAATGATGATGATGATGGCATTTATATGGTGCTCCAAGGTTTACAAGGCATTTTATGTGCCATCAGCTCCTGGCTCTGGCCAGGCCCACTCACCTCAACAAAGAAAGCCTTGAGCTGGTCAAGGTTCTGGAAGAGGTTTGGCGAATAGGTATCAAGGCGCGCCAGGCGACGAGCAGCATCTTCCGCAGACAGTCGGGGCGGGTGGGGCTCCTGAAGACATAACAGGGGGCAGGAGGAGGCCCAAGTCAGGGCAAGCCTGCGTAAAATCTCGGGTCCCTTTCCCTCCGCAGCCCTGGTCTCACCTTGAGCAGCTGGCAAGGGGTCTGTCCAAAGTTGCTGATGATGCCCTCCAAAGCCTTCCGTTCTGTCTCGTCTGCCACGGCATCCAGATCCACGGCCCCTAAGGGATTCAGAAACACTTTGCGGTCCATAGACCCATCTATTTCACAGGTGAAAAGACCTTAGGACACAAGCTATGGAGGCTGAAATAATACCTGGGCAGACAGGAGGGACTTGGTGACTTGTCTTGGCTAGGTTCCAAAAAGTGTGGAGAGCAGGGGGAAATTTGCTGTGATCTTTACAGACTGAACAACTAAGTACCTGCTAAGGGCAGGTACTTACTTAAGTTCAGGGGAGGAGAAGGGAAGAACACATCTCTATTCTTCATGTTATGAAATATTCCTTTTTTTAGAAAAAAAATGAAAGAACTCCAATGTGAAAATAAAGAAAAAGGATTTTAAGAAGCAGAGGGGAATTCTACTTGGGTTAGGAGGATGAAGGGTAGTAGAATATGATCCAGAAAAGAAAGGGAAAATGGAACAACTGGACACTTGGGGTTAAGTGGTAGATGTGTAGGCCCTCCCCCAAGAAGCAGCAGCAGCTGCTTGCCTTCTGAGGATCCATGATGGAATCAACAGGTGCTGTCAGGGCAGAGTTCGGCCTGTCAAGGTCTAAGAAAGATCGAGTGAGTCACGGTGATGGGAGTCTGAAGCAGCTGTGAATCGGATGAGAGCAAGAAAGCTACCGTCTTCTCAGACACAGAGGGTGTAATGGAGAAGCTCCCAAGATTTGTCTCATTAAGATGATAGGTTTAGAGTTGGAAGAGACTTTGGAACAATTCCAAGAGTCTTGTGATGGAAAATGCCATCCACATCCAGGGAGAGAACCATGGAGACCAAATGCCGAACAAAGCACGCGATTTTCACTTTTTCTTCTCCTTTCTACGGGTCTTTCCCTTTTATTCTGATTATTTTTTCACTACATAACTAATGTGGAAATATGTTTAACCATTATTGGACTTATATAATGTATGTCAGCTGTTTGCTCTTTTGGGGAGGGGGAGGAAGAATAATTTGAAACTCAAAATCTTACACAAATGAGTATCTTTACATGTAATTTAAAAAATACTATTAAGTGGGGGGGGGAGGGAAGAGACTTTGGAGGTCCAAGAGTTCAGCCTCATTTTACATATGGGGGAACTAACCCAATTTATCTAAATGCACCCAGGTAGTGACAACTGAACCTAGATTCTCTGATTCCAAATTCAATGCTTTTTCCCTTGTGCCAGGAAGGCTACTTGATGATTGCTACTCATTTCTGATGATTCTAGTGAAAATAAATGATACTGCCGGAAAGAATCTAGAAATCATTGTTAAAAATGATAAAGTCTTCAGAAAGAAATATTACCTTAGAGGCACAGGTAGTACATTCCCCATTCTTGCTCATTTAAAGTAAAGTGTTCAAAATACAAAGGTAAAGTTGGGAAACTGATTAAGAAAATGGTTTCTGAAAAATGGATTTCAACTTCTAAGAGTCACGGCTTAAAATCAAATGAATAATAGGCTCTTAGCCTGTCAGGATCTAGTAATTTCCTGATGGTTAAAATAGCTAACTTGATTGTTTTTATTTTTGCTCATGATATCTAGTGTTTAATATTCCCAGTTTGTCCCAGAGCTCACTTCTAAAAGTAAGTATTTATGATGTCTAAGCCTCCTACATGATCTACAAGCTTTTGACCTTTTTCTTACTCCTGATATACATTTTCTAATATTTGTTTTTTTGGTATCTATTCCTTTTGTCCACCTTTGAATTGGAAATTTCCAAGTATAAAAGTATATGTTCATTTAATTTGAAAGATCTTATCAAAGATCTTTGCAGAATTTCTCTACTTTCTTATCCTCTGCAGCAAGTATTGAAAGATAAAGTGATATTCTTTTTGTAGCTATTTACCACAGGATGACCAAATGTATAATGAAATGTTTTTAATATCCCTTGGACACAAGATAAAATCAATTCTATCTATATATCTGCCTCTCCTAAGAGAACCAGAGAGCCATCTTTTCATTTATCTGAAATTTCCTTCTTGTCTTCTGGCTTTGTTTACAGGAAAAATGAAAGATTGAGATAATGTACTCCTCCCCCTCCCCCAGCAGCACATATACTTGTAGGTCTTTAAACAAGGGTTTCTCCAGAATAACCATTACTAGGTTAAAGATGTGTAAGTGTATGTACACTTCACACATAAAAGAACAGAGAAGGCAGGAAGGGAGCAGAAATGAACTAAGGTTATACATTATGGAGATACTTCCATGTGAGGAAATCCAAGAGAGGGTCAACATAACAGAGGATATGTGAATGATGAGTGATGCAGGGAGAAAGAGAAGAGATATTGTCATTAATGTATTCTACAGACTGCCTGGAGAGAAAGAAGAAATAGAGTAAGTGGCTTTTGAAAGTAGAGAAACTGGTTACTTTAATGTGAGCACATGGGATGATAGATGACAGATTGCAGAACTTTTCACCTTTTTTTTTTTTTTTCCCAGTTTTCTTTGCCAAAAAGACCTGTGAGTGGTATGGAAAGGACAGAATAAAAAAAGTTAACAAGAAGTTGAAATCCAAGATAAATGATGAGAAGGTCCTGGCTACATTGGACAAATTTAAGTTGCCAGGATGATATGAATTACATCCCATGGTACTGAAAGAACTAGCAGATATGCTTGCCCACCCATCATCAGTGACCGTTGAAAAATTGGGAAGAAATTTGGAACTCACATTTTTTTTAAAAAGCTAATAATTAATTAATTGAAATCTAAAAAGAAAATAGAAGCATCTCCATACTAAAGAAAAGCAGATGTCCTGATTTCTTTTTTTTTTAATAAAGCTTTTTATTTGCAAAACATATGAGTGACCTTTCAACATTGACCTTTGCAAAAAAAACTTTTTTTTCCCAAGCTTTTCCTTTCCCTCCCCCTGCCCCCCACCCCTAGATGACAGGTAATCTAATACATGCTAGATAGGATAAATTATATGAGATGTCCTGATTTCTAAAGAATAATTACAGAATTTGTAGAAATTATAAAATCTGCAAACTACTGGATACTGAGCTCTGAATAATGAAAAAATTCTGAAACATGTTAAATACTAAAGGGATGATTAATAACTATCTAGAAAAGGCAGTGGCAGTCACAAAGAGTCCATATAGCTTCATCAAGAACAGGTCATACCAAAAAAGAAAAGGACTACGAGCATAGAATATCACATACACTGTCTGAGGTAATCATTATAGCATATTTGTTGCTTAATTGTTTTTATTTATCAGAAATGAAGGTTCAGTCTGGGTATGGATTGAAATGTCTGTCATGTGAAGATAAAAGGCATCAATAAAAAAACCCAAAATAAACATGTTACTTCCTTTTTGGACCGTGTAAATGGACTGATTAAGGGAATTCTGAACATGATAAAATCTCTCATTTTATCTTGTAGAAAAGATGAAGAGATATGGGTTAGACAATACTTTATAGTTAGTTGGATTCAGAAGTTGTTGAATGATTTGCTGTAGCACAGAACGGTTCAATGTGTTTGGCCCTGTGCTGGTGAACAGTTTTATTAATGCCTTGGATCGAGGCATAGACAATGTATTTATCAAATATTCAAGTAACAAACAGCTATAAGGGAGAGTATATATATATATGCATGTATAGGAGAGGGTGACAGAGTCAGGATCCTAAAAAAAAAAAATCTAGACAAACTAGAATGCTGAATCAAATCTAATGTAAAATTTCACAAGAATAAATGTGAAATCCAATATTTGGACTCAGAAAAAAACATCAGCTTCATAAATCCAAGATGGGGAAAGGAATGACTAAGGAGTAATTTTTATCTGAGAAGGATCTGGGAAGAGTAAGTGGCCATCCCTGCCCGCTGGGAGCTCCCAGACAGAAAACAGTTCAAGTCAGCCTAGAATCAAGTACTTAAGTGAGTGGTTGAGTGTGGTGAAAAGGCAAAGGCCAGAGAGATCGGAAGAAGTCAGAGGGAGGTGGAATGAGCGCTGGGCTGTGTAAAATATTCCAAGAGGGAGACCTGTGAAGATCATCATACCCATAAAACAGATGGGGAAACTGAGGCTGAGTGGATGGTGAAATGATTTGCCCAGTGTCACAGAACTAGTAGGGAGCCACTGCTGAGCTGTTCAAACACAGGAGAATGCAAGCTTCCTGAGGGCAGGGGACACTTTTTTTTCTTTTATTCCTGTAATGTCTCTCACACTGTGGACATTCCCTATATGTCTGTTTCTAATGGCAGAGTCCTTCTTTAGCCCTTTGCTGCCTTTCCCTGTACATGCACCCCTGGGTTCTCCTGTCTGCCGCTCTGACTGCCGTTTCTGCCTGATCGTACCTGCCTTCCAGGTGTAGCTCCAATGCTCCCTGCCCACCTCAGCCCAGTGTGATCTCGCTCCCACCCTGAACTCTTCCTTAAAATGAGCCCCTCTCCATCCTGCCTCATGCCCTGTGCCCTCTGGGGCCAGGTCTCCCCAACTTGGGCTCATCTCCTCCCCTCATGCGGACCCCAAAGCCGGGGTTCCTGCTTCCCAGGCTGCCTCCCCAGCCCGATGGGGGGCAGCAGGAGCCGAGGCCCACCTCCAGATCCAGCCACCTGCCCTTCCCCCCAGGGGAGCCACAGCAGGTGAGCTGAGCCCTGCCCTCACCCTCGTAGGTGCAGTAGTAGAAGACATTGAGGGCCTCCACAGCCGCAGGCCCACGCTGCTTGCAGCCAAAGATGAGGTCGATCCATTCATGGAGGTGGGCAGACACATGCTCTGATTCCTGGGGGGAGAGGAGGGGACAGCCATGGGGGGTCACGGCAGACCCAGGCCCCCCTGCTGAGCTTGGGATAGGAGGCTGAAAGGGGGTGGGGAAGGGAGGGGAGAGATGGGTAGGGAGGAAAAGGAGACCTAGGATGGACTGACGATGCATAATGCATGGATGGATAATGCATGGGAGAATGGCCAGCTTAATTCACTCTCTTTAACCCCCTCTCTACCCCAGCCAGTCCCCCTCTCAGGGTTCTATACCGGCATGGACCACCCCCACTTACCAAGGCCTTTCGGTGCTGATGAATAAAATCCTCCCGGCTACGGGCCCAGCGGGGCAGCACCACATCCCCCACCTTCTCATTGGTCAGCTGAAGGCTACCCAGGTCAAACCCTGGAGGGGACAGAAGCGTCTTCGTCCCCCAGACCCATAATACCCCTCCCATTCTTCGTCCTGCTTTTAGGTCCTGTCTTCCTCCCTGCCCCTTAATTTATATCCCTCACCTTCTCCTCCAGTCCCCAGGACCAATATTCTTCCCATTCCTCTGTCCCTCCCATCCCACAATTATATCCCATCCCCTCCCATCCCAATTTTTCTAATTCCTTGTTTCCCCACTTCAGTTCCATTCTCTCTTCTCTAATCTGAGTCCAACTGTTCCCTTCCCTCAGGGTCTCCACAGCCCCTGGGCTCCCTCACCATTCTGGTTTTCTAGAAAGTCAGGGAAGTAGAAAAACTCAGGAATGAGCTCCTTGACATCAGCCGGACTCTCCAGGCGGGCCTGCCAGGCAGCTGCCACAGAGTGGAACTGCCGATCTGAGCAGTCAAATCTATAGGGGAGAACAGATGGCTCTGGGAGGTCAGGACAAACCTAGGGGGAAGGGTGGGTGAGGTAAGAGCACCTAGACTGAGACCCCAGCTCTTCCCCAGGGCATCGGTGTGGCCTTGAGACACCTCGGCATCCCTGCATGAAAAATGAAATCGGACCAAATGATGTCTAATGTCCCTGCCAGCTCGAAGGCTTAGGAAACCTACAAACCTACAAACCTTGGGCTTTGCCCAAAGGAAAGGGAGGATTCCTGAGAGACACTGCACAAAGAAATGAGGGATCTATGAAAACATGGACTGAAGAAATGGAAATCTGAGTCCTGAGAGACACAGAAACACTAGATGTGCGAGGAAAAGCAGAAAGGGATAGAGGGAGGCGTAGAGAGACCTCGGGGACTGTGACAAGCCAGACCTTCACTGACTGCAAAATTGGGAAAGTCACTCCCAGAACCAAGCACCTGAGCTGGGAACAGCAAGAACATTCACAGAGCTCAGCACGTGTTCTGCATCTCAGCTCCGCAAAGTGCTCAGGGCCACAGAGCATTTCCTTAAATGCATTCTGACTGGATTCTGTTTCCTGATGAGTAGTCCTAGCCTCCGTAATCAGTTTTCTATCAGGATCCTTAGGCTTTCTTCTGGCTATAGTCAGTACCTGTAGGTGCAGGGCTATACCCGCTGAGACCCATTTATTTATTTTTTCCCAATACGAACCCTTTTAAGTGGCCAGGGATCTCAAATTAAAGAGACTTTATTGTATATATATATTTTTGGCTTGAAGCAATATCTATGAATAGAAATAATTGAAGAAAATTGCTCTTGCATTTGGACTCTGCTCTGAATGCCCTCTATGAAAAATTCTTTCATCAAGCATACATTTTCCTGATTTATGTCAATCAATATTGATAATCAAAGGATTCCTGAACAACTCTCAGTGGTTACACCAAGGAATCTCATAATCTTAATATATCCATGAGAAACATTTTGTTGGAGGACCGACTTTAAGGCAACATCTTTTCCTGAATATTTTCCTGCATGATTTTTTTTTTAAAGAAACCAACAATATTTTCCCCTTTTGGTCCAATTTTTCTTATACAGCACGACAAATATGGAAATGTTTAAAAGAATTACACATATTTAATCTATATTAGATTGCTTGTTGTCCCGGGGATGGGGGAGGTCAGTAAGAGCGGGAGAAAAATCTGGAACACTAAATCTCGCAGAAATGAATGTTGAAAACCATCTTTGCATGTGTTTGGGAAAATAAAATACTATTGAAAATTTTTTAAAAATCAACAATAAATACAGTGAGATACTGTATTCATTATGTCTTTCAATCCACAGTGTGACTATAAAAGTGCTGTCTGCTGTAGAAAAATCATCCACAAAAGTTTGTCTATTCCCTTTTCATCCCTTTCATCAAGTCTACCTTTGATATACATATGCATATATTCTCATAAAGATTTTTTAGAGACCAAGAAGATTCATAGTCTTAATATCTCCCCTGTTTAGGTATTATACTTTTCCCATTCGTTTAACTTCTTTCCTTCTTTGAGACATAGCAAAGATTTCCTGTGTACATATATGCTCCATTCCAGCTGCTCTTCAAAATTCATCTTCTTAAATGCCATTTCTACTTACAAACATCACAAACATAGGCATGAAGTTTTAAAACTACAAATGTGGTTACAGCATATGAAGGACAGAACAAAATGCTACAGAAATATTAGGAGATTTGTTCCATTTTCTGCCTTCTTACCTTCCTTTCATTTTTATCTTTAAATGATCTTGGTATGAATTCGTTTTATTAGATTTCATACCAAGCTCTCTACACTTTTTTTTCTCCATCCTCTGTTTTCAGTGGCAATATTCCTCAACCTCCCACTATCTTCCTTCATAAAGCTTTATAGATTAGCCTAACTTTGGCTACCATATGTCTTTATTTGGCAGGAAGTTCAAGTGTTTGCTGGCTAAGATGAATCCAGGTCTTTTTAAACTTCCTTTTTTAGCTAGTTTATATTAGTTTAGTCTCTTAGAAATGGTGTTAGCCAAAGTCAATGTCTTTATCTTTACCCATTTCCCATTTTTCAGAGGTCATTTAAAAAATAGCTTAGATTGAAATTGTTATAAGTACATCTGTAATAATTGTATGCAGTTGGTCCTATATATTTATTTTACTTGATTCTCCCCTGTTTTCATTTTTATATCCTGACTCCAAATTACACTCCATCCTCCATTCACATCTTACTTCCTTGTCTTCATTCTTCCAGTCATATAATTCCCTATGGCTGGAATAAATTTCCATCTCCATCAGATGAAACCCTTCCCTTCCTTCCTGTCCCACCTTGGGGCTACATCTTCCACAAATCATTCCCCTCCTTGGCTGTTTTTCGTGGACTCTATCTTTGCTCTTTGCATCATCACTATCTGTGCACATAGTTTTAGTCCCACTGGACTATAAGATACTTGATACCAAAGCCATATTTGTAGCTAACTTCAGATCACAGGATTGAGAACTAGAAGTAACCTTAGACATCATTTGGTTCAACTCTTTTGTTTCACAGATGAATAAACCGAGGACCAGAAAGCTGAAGGAATTGCCCAAAATCATATGGACCAGATTTCTGGCTCCAAATCGGGGTTCTTTGCCGCCTTCCAACTATATACATGCCATGCGCAAGGTCTTGTAGACCCCATCACTTGATAATTGTTTCTTCAGTGAATTATCCCACTTCCAAGAAGAAGACCAGCAATCCCTTTCCCATCTGTGCCCACGTCTTGCCCCCATACCGGCCACTTTGCAGCTGGATGTGCAGGGAGGTAAATGGCTCCATACGGATGAGGTAGTGCATGACACCCGCTGCATTGGAGTAATGAGTGCCGTAATGAAACTTGTCGGTGGTGCCTGTGGGGTCCTCGAAGCTCTCGTACCTGAGAAAGAGCAAGGAACAGTGAGCTGGGCAGGAAGCCCGCCTCCCTGCCTCCCTGCCTCCCTGGGCCCTGCCAGGGGACTCCTCAGTGGCTCACTTCTCTCGAACAAGCTGTGCGTGTTTGGAGTTCACCACCCCAATGGGCTTGGACAGGTCCCGAAACACAGAAGGGTCATTCAGGTCCAGAGTCTCAGATGTATAATCCTGTAGAATCCAGGGGAACTGCAAGAGATGGACACAGAGGGAAGGGGATGGGGAATGAGAGTAACGTTTAGTCACAAAAAGCAGGGGAAAGCACCAAACCTGATAGAGGAGGGTGGAAATGAGGGATCAAGCAGATGGGGCCAGAAGGTTAGGGCCAAGCAGGGGGAGTAGGAGAGACTAGGGGAGTAAGACTGACTGTGGAGGGAGTATGTGTGGGGAAGGTGGGCTGGGACAAGGAAACTCTGGTGGAGATCATGTGTAAACACAATGGAAGGGGCTGGGAAACTGGTGGAGCAAGAAAGGAAGCCTAGAATTAAGGAAGACTTACCACAGGATACTGGGAGAGGTCATTGTAGGTTCTCCCGGCAATGGTATTGAGCTGCATCAGGTACTCAAAATTGGAAATCTCTCGGTGGACCCATTTCTGGGAAGAAAAGAGCAAAAAGTGTACATGTTTGAGGGACACAATGGCCATCCTGCTGGGTCCCCCTCTGAATCTGATTTGGATTTTTGGTTTTGTAGCACTCAATTTAGGGAAGCCCTGACCAATGTGTAGGGAGGGAGGTGGAGGCACTAGCTGAACCCTGCTAGGTTCAAGACTCTATCATCTTACAGATCATTTAATATAATCCTTATTTCTTTTCGTTCTTTCTTTTATTTTTCTTTCTCTTTCTTTCTTTCTTTCTTTCTTTCTTTCTTTCTTTCTTTCTTTCTTTCTTTCTTTCTTTCTT
>JAJPUD010015577.1:0-36905 GCA_023553655.1 Myrmecobius fasciatus | reverse complement strand
GTGCTTTATTGCTTGGTAAATGACTAAATGAAGCAGCTGACTTTTTCATTAACAAAATGGTTTTCCATATATTGGATTACTTGCCATCTAGGGGAAGGGGTGGGGGAAAGGGAGAGAAATTTTAGAATACAGATTTTGCAAGGATAAATGTTGAAAAATTATGCATGCATATGTTTTGAAAATTAAAAAAAATTTAATAAAAAAATTGGTTTCCATACATTAAAGAGGCAGCAAAGAGAAGAGGAAGTAGAACCAGCCTCAAAGCTAGAAAGAATTGGGTTGAGTTCTGTCTATGACATTCTTACTATATGACTAGGTCTGTCACTTCTCAGTGCTCTAGGCAACTCACTGCGAATTGAAGTCTCAGAAAAGTACTGACCTGCCCGGGCAAAGGAGTTTATTCACTTGGGAATTTCCCTGCCAATGAAATCCCAGGGCCCATCCCTATCGCTTATATATAGTCTTCATTTTGAAGACTGAACGAGTGAATTGGTCAAAAAAAAAAAAAAAACCCAGGGAATTTCAGGGGAGTGAGTGCATGAATGAATCAAAGAATGATGGAATTCAAGGGAGTGAGTGAATGATTAAACTCCTTTTAATCTAAAGCTCCAGAAAGAAGGGAAAGCATATCTCTTTTGGTCCCAGCCAGACCAGAGAAACACAAGCAGAAGTCCGAACAAGAGACAAGAGCAGGAAACAGGAAGGTTGGAAGTGGCGTCATGGTCCCCGGAGTACCCCTCTCCCCAATTCCCAGCAGTATCTCCCAGAATCACTTGGGGGGGCCAAGAGCTAGAAACTCATAGTCTGAGATAGCAAGTGTTGGAAACATAAACAACTCTGTTGTTCTTGGAGAGCCTCTTGGAAACCAAAATGCCATGTACAGAAGGAGCACTTAGCTCCTCGGCTTCACCGAGAGGAAAATTGTCTTGAAACCCCCAAACCTCTTTACGCTGCTTTTCTCAAAACTAATAACTCCAGTGAGAGGCTCTTCCTGAACTATGAACTATGGCCATTAAGAGACAGAAATGCATTTTAATATCCACTAGCTGGAATAGCTGAAATTTACAACATAAATATTGGCCAGCAGGGATGATCTCAACCAACATTTGGGGTCTAGCAATTGCTAGACCTTCCTCCCAAACTGCACTACAATAAACTTTGTACTTCTGAGTATTTACTTGCTTTCTATTTTTGCTTATATACTTAAATATAACATTTAAATATTCACTTGGTATCTTCCCCCATCCAGGAGGTGTCATCTGAGCTGAGCTTGAGTAGCATAGGTAATATAGGAGAAGGGAAAGCTCAAGTGCTGATGGAAGGATGGAACCTCAAAGAGCCCTTAACAGACATTTAATTTAGGTTGTACCAGAAGAGAATTGCCCCCTCTATAGCATCCGTGACATATCATCTTGCTTCCCCTCAAAGTCCTCTCATCATAGAGAACTGTCCAGTTCCTAAGGCAGCTCCTTCCACTTTGGGAAAATTCTAACAATGAGAAACTTCTCCCTTAGAGCCAGTAAAACTGCTTCCCTGTTAGTCCACCACTGCTCCCAACTTCCCCTGCCCCAGACCCCAAATAGGGCAAGCTAATTGCTCTTTCATGTGACAGTCCTTCGGATCTTTGAAGGCATCTATCACTGCCCAGGCTGGCCACAGGACAATAACAGCAGCTGACATTTACAGAACACTTTCCACTTCATCAAGTGCTTTTCCTGGACCATCTTATTTGATCCTCCAAGCAGCCTTGGGACAGAGCCACTGTAGTCATTATCACCTCCATTTTGCAGATGAGGATACTGAGGTTCAAAGAATTTAAGACACCTGCATGAGGTCACATGGCTACAATGTAGGTCTTCCTGATTTCTGGGCCTTTCTTTAAGCCCCAACCTCCCTCTATAATGCCTAAGGGACAACGGGATGTACTATTATTATAAAAGACTTGTGGGTTTGGACCTGGATCAAATATCAGTTCTGCTACTTCCTAAGTTGACTTTGGGCAAGATATACCTGTCTGGGTCTCAGTTTCCTTCTCTGTAAAATAAGACAATAACTTTCAGAATGTTCCTTCAAGTCTATGAGCAAAAGGGGCTAAGGCTGGAGAGAGACTCTGGCAAGCCCTGAATGCCAGGTTAACCAAAACCAGCTCCTTAGTCCATCCCCCCTCTCCCTGTAGCAAAACCACTCCAGTTATCTCCTAAACTGGGGGGCTGGAGGGGGATTCCCTGAGGACTGGGGCAGAAATCCCTTTAAGCAGAAGCCTGGTGAACACCAAATGTTCTCTGCAACATCAGAGGGGGGCTGAAAGGGGACATTGTTTCCAGCTCTGTAACCTCCCCAGCTCCCCCCCCCCCCCCGAGGACTTGCTTCTTCTTGAGAATTTCCTTTCTCTGGCCTGAATCCCAGGCTCCCCATTCAAGAGCCTGAGCCAACCCCCCAGGCCCCAGCCCCCATTAGCCCTAGATGGATGCTGACTCGTACAGGAACTATACTACCCTGGCCCCAAAGGCAGCAGGGCACACTCCCACTCCACACTCCCTACTCCACCCCCATGAAAACAAAAATACAACCCTGGGGGTGAAGGGGAGGGGAAACCCTTTCTCTCCAGCCCGGGCCACCCCGGGAAGCATTTAAAGATTCCTCCCCTCAGAAGTCAGATAATAGGAAGAAAGATGTTCCCGGGCCCCCTTCCCGCTGAGGGTACCTCCCTCCCTCTCTGACCTGCCCTGCCCCCCACAAACATCTCTAGTACCTTTACAGAGCCTGGCCCCTCAATACCACTAATCCCCAGGCACTTAATGAACTACAAGCTTTCCCTTTCACTGGGACAAAAGTTTCTTTCCTTTCTCTGGGCTAATCGCAGGCAAACTGTCCCCAGTCCCCACCATGAGGTCGGTTAAAATCCTATTCCCTCAGTAGCCCCTCCTCCCACTGACTGGGGGGGTGAGGTGGGGTGGGGGAAGGGAGGGCAGAACAAAGAAAGTGTACTTAATTTAGATATGGATGGGGAGATGGATGGGGGGATGAAGAAGGGGGGGTGGATGGGTGAGGAGATGGATGGAGGGATGAAGGGGTGGAGGGGTAGATGAGTGGGTGGATGGATGGAAAGGTAGGGAAGTGGATGGATGGGGGTATGTTTGGGAGATGAATAGATGAAAGGGATAGATGGAGGCACGGAAGGGAGGGATGGATGAGGGTGGATAGGTGGAGGGGCATATGAGTAGGTGGATGGATAGAGGGGTGAAGAGGTGGATGGATGGGGGATGGATGGATGGAGCAATAGAGACCAAGAAGGAAGTTATTGCAATGGTCCATGTGAAAAAGGCTGAGGATCTGATTAGAAGTTGGTTCTGGACGCAAGTGAGATGCATTATGCTGCAGACAGCTCCACCATTAAACTCAATGTGACCATTTACAGCTGAGAAATCTACAAATGATATAAATCAAAGCTCAATGTGTTTTTTTGTTGATTGTCCAGACTTGGGAAAGCCAATAATGGAAAAGCTAATGATCAGACGGTTGTTAAACATTTACCATTATATCCTGAGGGAAACTCATCAAGATTCAACAATTAGTTGGGCTGAGGGCAACCATTAGTTGCCCATGAGCCTGGGCAAATCTAGAAGTATGAGGGAGGTACTCAATAGAAATAAGGAAATGAGGAAGGGAAGAGTAAAGATAATGAACTCTCTTTAGGAATACTGAGTTTGAGATGCAAATGGGCCATCTTTCTCTCTGCTTTCACATGTGTAAAATGTGGGACTTAATACTCTTTTCCACATCCCTACTTGAAGAAGTTTCCTAGGAAGGAGTAAACTCAGCTAACTGCTCCCACTGAGGAGACCCCCTGAGGGTTGAGCCCCTCAGTCCCCCAGCTAAAGTCCACCTAAAACCAGGAGTAGAAGTCCTGGAGAGAGTCCAGGAAGAAAGAGAACTAGGGCTGAGACCACTCTCCTTGTATACACACTAACATAAGCTTGAGACACACAAACCACATAGAGATAGATTTTATCTGTATGTACATACGTACACAGACAGAGCAAATACAAGCACTATATGCACACATAGATGCACTGAGCCAAAAAAAGAGATACTTTATGCACACAGACGCAGAGACACTTGTATCACGCATAAAGATGTATCAAAGTTCTGAGCCAGTTGTTAAATGTTTACCAGCTTAATATATAATGCACAGATATATTATACACATAAGTATCACATACACACAAGGACATGGATACATCACATAAGGATATCATGTTCATATATGTCACATGCACAAAAGGAAACTTGTATCTATACATGGATACACACACAGAACACAAAATATGTTGCAAGTACTTGGGATACATATATAATAAACACATGCTATGCACGTGTAGAACAGATGCATCGAGACACTATAAATACATACCACATGCACAGATGCACCGAAGATTGCTGGACATACAATATACACAGACACACTGTGGTATAATTATATCACATACAGGTAAAACTTATCTATATATTATATATACAAACATACCAAAAAGCAATGGTGTCAAATAGGAATGAATCCCTGAGGGCTACATATTGAGTAGAAAATCACAAATTAACATTATCTATATTGCATTATATTTTTATTCATTTTGTGAAACATTCCCCAAACATATATTTAATCTGGTTAGAGCCTTTTGTGAGCTGCTTAGGACTCATGGGCCCCAAGTGTGACACCTTTATTATGCAGTATACAGATATATCACATAAACAAAAACACCAGAATTTGATAAACACATACATGCTACTTATAGAAACACAAATGCTATGCCCATGTGTAACATTATGCAGACACACAAAAGGATACTATATAGACAGACAGACAGACACAACGGACACTAAACATTGCTCATATTTATGCACACGTTCTGCCTCTAACTAGAAAGTCAGCTGGTCCAGACTTGACCCATAGGCTCTAAAGGTAAAGCCCACCATCCTTCTCATCCCCAGATTGCCAGAGTCCTTGGGAAAAAAATTTCTACCTTCAAAAACCTTTTTTCAAGTTCACACCTGGCCCAAGAACACAAAAGAAATTTTTAGAAATTAAAACATCTCATCTGACTAGTTTCTCCTCTCACAGACCAATTAAGTGCCAATTAATCTTATACCCCAAATCATCTGTAAAAGCTTCAGCTCGTAACAGGCACAATTTCCCCAATTTCCTCAGCAGGGTTCTAAGGAACAGAAAATGATGTTAGCGCCTTTTAAGTCAGCCTGGGGAATACACCACCAAATATAGTCACAATTTCTCCCCAGTTGAAAAGACTCTCCAGTGCTGTGATAACAGCTCCTAATCAAGGCAGTAGCCATTAAGTGTGGTAAATAAACACATACAGAGGTTAAGAAGAGCTATCTCTTTACAAGAAGAGAGAACAGAGCCCTGCCCTCAGGGATCTCACAGTATGGGGGTGGTGATGGAAAAAAGGGTAGAAGACACACCCAGGCTCCATTCTGAAGGAGCACACAGTCTGGTGGTGGGGGCTAAAGGGCAGAGAAAGGTCCTGCCCTCAGAGAGTTCCCAGTCTGGCTGTGAATAGACTCACATAGGGAACAGAGAAGCAGGCGTGGTGAAAAATTATACAATGGAGTGAGTTCTGTGTTAGTGAAGTGAAAGAAGGAAAGTTCCTTGAAGGCAGGGGACAGGGGAGGCTTCCTGGAAGAGGTGGTACTTAGAATGGCAGAGTCTTCCAGAAAGCAACTATGGGGGTCTTGCCATACTTCGTAGCATTTCCCAGGGCAAAATGGTTCCAAGCCTCTCATTCCAAAGGAAAGAATTTGAAGGATCTCTTATCTGTCCATCTTTGCATGTCTGTCTCTCTGTCTCTGTCTCTGTCTCTCTCTCTGTGTGTTTCTTTCTCTCTCTCTTTATCTCTTTCCTTCCTTCTAAAGGATCCCTTCTAAGTCTATATCCTGTGTAGAGTCCAAGGAAATGGAGTTACCAGCTTTAGCCTCTAACTGACCTCCCTAACCAAAACCTGCCCTCATCCACCCAAACCTGACTCCCTCTCCATTGCCCACCTCAGTCTGAAGGAGGGGGAGGAACCTTGGGATTTTCCATACCCAACTAACATCTCCGGTTTGCCCCGCTGACCTAACAGAACCCAGATTGGGAGTCTGTTGCATCTGAAGCAAGATAAAGAACCAGAGGCTGAGTTTCCAGAGTCCTGAATGAGTCACTCCCTCTCTAGATGGTCTTTGACAATGCTGAAAACAACGGTGTTTTCCTTTAGCAGAGCCCTTCAGGATTTACAAAACACTTTTCCTCACAACATCCCTATGAGGCAGGTATGGGAAGCACCATTATCTCATCTTACAAACAGAGAAACTTGAAAGTGAGAGAGATTAATGGAATTGCCCAAGAGCACATAGCTGGAAAACAAGAGAGTGCCACTCAGACCTTGAGCCCCAGAGCTTTCTCATTTGTACCATACTGAGCCCACATATGGCCCCTTCCCATCTCTGGCCCTCAGTTCTCTCCCCTACAAAATTAGTCCCTAAGTTACTCTTCAGCTCTGATGCAATTCTGACCAAGGGATAATCCTAGAGGTGGGATCTCCCTGACCAAATTTGGTTCACTGATGGGATTTTGCTCTTCCAGAGAACTTACAACCAGAGAGGAAATAACAGAATCTCCGGCTAAGAGTCATCTTGTCCAAACTGTGACTGAAGAAGAGTCCACTCAACATCATGCCCTACAAATAATTATCCTACCATTACTTGAAGACATTCAAGTGTTCGAAAAGGCGACCCATTCCACTTGACCCAAGTTCTTTCTGGATCTGCCCCTTTCTTTGCAAGATCTTCCCACACCCACCAAATGCTCCTAGTTCTGTCTCATGGAGCTAATCAGAAGGCTAATGCCTCTCTGATAATATATATCATAATATATATCATATATTCTTGAGAAATAGCCTAACTCCTTTAAATTACCTTCCTATGGCCTCATCTCCAGTCATCACAGCCTACTGTTGACTCTCCTTTGGATGCGTTGTAGTTTATATCCTTCCTGAAATAGCAGTGCCCCAAAGGACGGCAAATCTCTAGAGATAAACTGACCAGAGTAGATGACTACTTTAGAGATAATCTGGCCAGAAGGGAATGACTATGGGACTGATGATTTCCTCCTTCTGGAAACCATGGCTCTCCCGATATAGCCCAACACGGCTTTTGCTCTTTTGGTTGCCAAATTATACTGCTGATTCACAATGGATTCACGTTCAGTAAAAGAGGCCCCTTTCCATCATCCCTCTCACCCCGCTGACCTGGCAGTGGCCAGCACCCCGAAGGGCATGCTAATAAGGTGCACACAGCTTGTTTTCCATGATAAATCTTACTTGAGAGCCAGCTGACTGCTCCTTTGCAAATGGCGTAACTAGAGACAGCCCGTTCTCCGCCTGGGGAGGAATTCCAGAATTATTCACACATGTTCTCCATGAAATTCACTCTGTAAGGGTACGGAGATGAACTCCCAGACTTTGCATGCTTTCCCCAGTTTGACAATCACTGGCATCTTCTCCTTCCTCAAGAATAAGATGAGTTTTGAAAGTAAAATCCTCAAGAGACTGAATTATTGGGAAAAGCTTCTAAAGTCAGCCAGTCACCAATCATTATCACTTGTGTTTATATGATATTTTACACTTTCTAAAGCACTTTGCTCCAAACCAATATGTAAAAAGAACTATGATACCTATTTTAATACTACTGTGCTACAAGAAATGATGAAAGGGCAAAAAAAATGAAATGATGAAAGGGATGAAAGGGAACCTGGGAAAGTTTACATGAACCAATGAAAAGTACAGTGAGCAGAACCAGGAGAACCATTTCTACAATTACCATGATATATAAAGACAAACATCTTTGAAAGACCTGAAAATGCTTTTCAACGCAATAAGCAACTCCATTCTCCAAAACACCCAAGTCTGAAATCTCAGTTATTCTCAACACTCCTCTCCACTTTTCACATTTAGTGTTAGCCTAGCAGCCACTTTTCAGCAATATTCCTCCAACCAAGTCCCTTCTCACTTCTCACTCATCTCTCACCTGGACTGATGAAATGGCCTAACTTGTCTCCTTCCCTTTTCTTTTTCTATTCAGTGGATCACAAATCTGACAAAATCATCTTCCACCATAATGCACAGATTTGACTGTGTCCCTCTTTTGCTCAAAAGCCTTCAATGATTCTCTACTGCCTGGAGGATAAAATAGAAATTCCTCAGTCTGGCATATAAGTCCCTCTACAATCCGAACCCAACTTATCCAGCCTTATTTCATTCTGCTCACACCTTCTGATGATTTTGTCTTTCTTCCTTCCCTCCTTCCTTCCTTCTTTCCTTCCTTTCTTCTTTTGGTGAGGTAATCAGGGTTAAGTGGCTTGCCCAGAATCATACAGTAAATGTCAAATATCTGAAGCAGATGTGAACTCAGGTCCTCCTGACTCCAGGATCAGTATTCTATCCACTGTGACACCTAGCTGTCCTTTCTGTTGTTCTGAAGAAGACTATCTTGTTTTGCTTACTCCTGACACCTAGATCCTCCCGAAAGCTGAGGTACTTTGAGTTTTGTGGGACTCTTATTTGGGGGAAGGAGGAGTGAAAGAGTTTTTATAAGTGCCTCAGAGGACACCAGATTGATGATTTTACACTCAGCTCACTCTCTCCAAAAAGTCTCCTCTCACCACATGAAGGCCACAATGATCATTATCACTCTGTAGAAGGACACCTAGCTGACCAACTATTTGTCATACTTCGTTTTTTCTAGTACGTCTAGAAATTATTTTCTTCCTTGGGACGTCCTCCAACTTGGGTACCACCTTTTCCAAGAAGCCATCCCTGATCTGCTCAGTTTATAGTGATCTCAAATTGTTCTAAAAAATTTTATTTGGATCCCTTCTTTACCCTCTCAAACCATCCTCCCCTATAAACAAGTAAGGTTGCTTATTTTTATTATTATTTATTTAATGTTGCTTATGTTGTATGCCCTGTCACGGACTTGGTCCCCAACTGCCTTAGTAGCCTTGGCATCCATCAGAGTGCCTGGCATATAGACACTTGCTGAAGTTGAAGAAGTGAAGCTCCCTGACTCTGAAAGGGTCTAAGGAAGGTGAGGTTGGAAGGAGAGCTACAAGACACAAGCCCTGTCTCTATAAGCATCTTAAGGGCAGACTGTCTTTGCTTTTTGTACTTGCAACCCTAACATTTAGCACAGTGCCTAGTGAATAGTAAGCACTTAATAAATGTATTTTCATTCATCCATTCATCCTCCTCTGGTTCTCCATGCAGTTGGAAAAAAGCACATGCTCTAGATCCTCCCAAAAGCTGAGGTACTTTGAGTTTTGTGGGACTCTTATTTTGGGGAAGGAAGAGTGGAAGAGTTTTTACAAGTGCCTCAGAGGACACCAGACTGGTGATGATTTTACACTCAGCTCACGCTCTCCAAAAAGTCTCCTCTTACCACATGAAGGCCACAATGATCATTACCACTCTGTGGAAGGACACCTGGCTGGCCCAACTTCCACCCAGTCTGTATCTGGAAGCCCTGAGACCTTGGGAATATGCACAGCCCATGGGTGAGGTGGGTGACCACTAGGGTGCCCAATGCAAGGAAACACTGAAGTCCAGCCCACTCTGGGATTATGCAATCACGAAAGGCTATCAGTTGGTGACTCATTGTAACAGCGTTTCCAGGCATTCAGTATCTTTCAGCAGCAGCCACCCGCTCTCCTCGGATGTTAGATCACAGCCAGGGCCCTCCCTGCGACAGCGCCTTTCAAAAATAGGCTGGAAGTTGGCTACCTCTACAAGGAGAGGGATTGGGGGAAGGAGGAGCACAGGAATAACTGCTCAGGCTTCTCATGTCCACACATAAAAGGAAGATGATTTCCCAATGGTTCAAAACTGGGGGGCATCCCAAAGCCACCCTTAGAATCTTAGGATATTTGGCTGCTAAGGGCCCCAGAGACCATTTAGTTTTAATCCAAACTCTTCCTTTTACAGATGGGAAACTGAAGCCCAGAGAAAGGAACTGATTTTTAGTCAAGATCACATAAGCTAGTTCTAATCCTGTAATGAGCTACCTCCTACCTCTCCATGGGACCCCTAAAATGGGGAATTCTGTTGCTTTCTTGACCACAGGGACAGAGAAGGTCAAACAAGACTCTGGATTGGTCAGATCTCTCCAAATCGTCATCACTGCGTTCCAAGATGGCGGTCTCCAACTTGTAGTCCTTCTCTGTCCATAACCCACCTCAGATGTGTAGCCACGGTTATCTTACCAGCACATGCTACAGGATTTGAAAGAAAGAGATCTGACATTTACTAGCTACAAGACCCTCTCAAAGGCTAGACCGCAGCATTAAAAAGATCATTCATAAACAGCTAGAAAAGGAAAAATGAACTTCATCAAGAACGCTCCCATCCACTTGTAAGGCTCTCTTTCTGTGTTCTCTTTCTGTGTTAGAATGTAAGCTCCTTGAAGGCAGGGATTGCTTTCTGTCTTACTTGCTTCTGTTTGTTTCCCTGACACTTAACATAGTGCCTGACACCTAGTAAGTGACTAATAAATAATATAATGTCTAAATTATCTGCTTATCTAACAAGTCCAGACAGGCTAGAATGTTTGGAATGAAAAAAATAGGATGAAATTTAATAGGGATAAATGGGATGAGTTCACATGGGTTAAAAAAAATCAACAAATAAAGATAAAGAGACATAATGAGAACTTGAAGAAGAACTGCGAAGTCTGCATGAGTCCACAGTGGGATACGGCACACCAGAAAGTGGATGATGTCTGTAGCAATGAGAAGAGCATCTTGGAATAAGAGAGGGGCAGACTTGCTGTACTTTGTCCTAGTCAGCCAACATCTGGAATATTTGTTTTCAGTTACATATTCACATTTTAGGAAGGAGATGGATAAGCTGGGCAGAGTGTAGAGAAAAGCATCAAGTCAAGATCATGTCATATGATGTTCAATTGAAGGAGCAAAGGACATCATAGGTTATCTTCATATATGTGAAGGACTGTTACATCAGAGCAGGTATAGACTTGATCAATTTAAACAAGGGAGTTACAAAGAAGCAAATTTAAGTTTGCAGCAAAGAAAACCTTTTTCTAACAATTAGTTTCATCCAGAAATGGGCTGGCTACCCCTTGAGGTAATGAGTCATGTCCCACCGCCAAACCCTTACCCTCTGCACACTAGAGATCTTTAAGCAGAAGCCAATCACTATTTTTCAGGTAGACTGTAGAGGGGATTTTTATTCATCTATACATTGAAATAGGTGGGTTTTAAATTGTTAAGTTGTTCTCAACTCTGTGAGATTCCATAATTCTACTCTTTCCATCCTGAGTCCTGGGGATCCAAGTTAAATGTTCTACAGGCAATGTGTTCTATAAGCTACCAACAAGTGACATGTTATTAATAATACTATGTCAATAAACAAACTACCAACAGGTGACATGTTATTAATAATATTATGTTAATATACTACCAACAGGTGACACGTTAATAATTTATGATTACGCAATACTCCCCATCCACTATCTCACTTAAGTGCTGCAACAACACTGAGAAGTTGAGGATTATCATATGTGATATCATATCAGATGCAAAAATTGAGGAAAAGAGAAAAGAAATGGCAAAATTAAAACAGAAAAACCTGATTTCCCATCTCTAATCTAGCAGTCACTCCACTGCAGCAGTTTGAAGTCTTGTGTTGTTCAAGGAATCGTCAAACTGAGGACAAAAAGACTTAAAAAGCAACTTTCCCTGAATAAGAAGATGCATGAAAAAGCCCAGTTCAACTCTGCCAGTAGCAGATCTGTAACTTCCCTCCTGCCTTCTGTGGGATGGGGGAGATGGAAATATGAAGAGACAGAGACTCAGACACATAAAGAGACACACAGAGAGAGACAAGAGAAAGGGGAAGGGAGAGATACAAAGAGAGCTATCTTCAAAGCAATTCTCTCAGCCCTCAAGTACCGAACCACCAGATGTTGGCAAAGATGTGATTGCTTAATCCCTGATCAGTCTCCAATTATCCTCTGCAAAGTTTTCAAAGGGAATGAGGGAAAATATTTATATTCAACCAAATTAGCCTTTCATTAGGCAGGCAAGAACCTCTTAGGGCCCACCTGTTTCCCCTCCCCAAGTCTCTAGAAGGAGAAACACTATTTGGGTGCTAGGAGGAAAAAGGACTTCAGGCAGCCAGGAAATCCTCCCAGAACCGTGTGCCATCAAATACCCATTTCAGAAGAGGCATGGGGCTTAGTCTACAGAGAGTGGAACAAGAAGAAGCAGTCACATTCTGATATTATCTGCTATACTGTCATGGGACCTAGAGCTGGAAGGAACCTGCAAGATGGCTTAGTCCAACCCCCTCATTCTACAGAACAGGAAACAGAGGCACAAACAGATGACTTGATTTGCCCAAGATAAGAAAGGTAGTTAAGTGCCAGGTTTGGGATTCAAACCCAGGACCTCGAAATCTAAATGAAGTGCTTTTTTCCCTGCATTATACCTGAGAGCTGCCAGGATGTGCCATCATAACTGTGGAAATACGACAGAAATATGATGATGTGTTTAACATATATTGGATTAATTGCCATCTTGGGGGGGAAGGAAGAAAAACAAAAAATTGGAGCACAAGGTTTTGCAAGGGTGAATTTTGAAAACTATCAAAGCGTGTTTTGAAAATAAAAAAAAATTTTTTTAAAGGGGGAGCAGTTAGGTGGTACAGTGGATAGAGCACCAGCCCTGAAGTCAGGAGGACCTGAGTTCAAATCTGGCCTCTTCCTAGATGTGTGACCTGGGGCAAGTCACTTACCCCAATTGTCTCAGCAAAAAACAAAAAAAAACAAAAAAAAACCCTGACAACTATAAAACATATGTTTCTATTCCACTTTAAAAAAAAAAGAAATATGATGATAATATGATGATTGTCCAAGATGACGGGAACAATGTCAGGAGATGGGAAATCTAGCCAATATTATAGAGATAGGCCATAATACATCCAGACAGAGGCCTGTGGGAACTGAGTATGAACCACCACACAGCATTTTAACGCTTTCTGTGAATATTTCCATGCATTTTGTTTTCCTTCTTAGGTTGTTTTTTCTTCTTCTCTTTCTAGATCTGATGTTTCTTGTGCAGTAAGATAACTGTATAGATACGTATACATGTATTGGATTTGTCATATAATTTATCCTATTTAGCATGTATTAGATTACCAGTCATCTAGAGGTGGGGGTGGGGAGAAGAAGGGGAAAAGCTTGGGAAAAAAAAGTTTTTGCAAAGGTCAATGTAGAAAAATCACTCATATGTTTTGTAAATAAAAAGCTTTATAAAAATTTTTAAAAAAGAGAGAGAGAGGCCATGTAGAGAGAACACTAGAGGGAATCCATTGAATCTGGGTTCCAATCCCAACTAAGATGCTTACTGGTTATGAGGCTCAGTGTACATCACTTAACCAATATTTCCGTGCCTCAGTTTTTGTATCTGCAAAATGGACTCAATGGGCTTCCTCTGACATCCCTTCCAGCTCTAAATCTATGATTCCATGATGAGAGAAACAGTTCCAGATTAGAAGTCAGGGGGCCTTGAATTCAAAGCCTGCCTCGGATGCTTCAGAGCTGGACAAGCTTGGACAAGCCCCATCTCCTCTAAGCCTCCGGTTGTCCAGTTCCATCTGTAAAATGAGCAGGCTGACTGGACGATCCCTAAGATTCCTTCCAGTTCTAAATTTATGATCTTATGATTAAATATAAATTTGGAGCTTCCTTAAGTGCAGGAGGCTGAGTCCAGTCCTGTAGAGTGAGCAGTTAGGGCAGGTCTGGGCACCTGCAAAGATCAAGGCAGCACAGAGTGGGGTAAAAGCTTAGAATTTTCACTGCCTCAGTTTCTTCATCTGTTAAAAAAAAAAGGAGATTGGAAGAGAGCTGGATATTGTGAAGTTCTCTGGTCTGACAAAGATCATGAGCCAAAAATCAAAAAACTGCGTAGGACAGCTGGGAAACTCTAGGCACATCTAATCTGGACCTGGTGCTTGCTTGTATTGTCTCTCCCTCTAATTGTACGTTACTACAAGGACTTCATTCCCTTGTGGAGAAAGGTACTCATGCACATGTGGTTCATAGTGTGTAGGGAACACAAGAGAGCAGATGTCAGAGAGGAGCTTGCAGAAGAGCTGCCAGGAGAAGAGGGAAGGGGCATTTGGGACCAGAGCCCAGGGCATCAGGAAGGCTTGGATGCCAGGCTAATGATGAGTCAGAGAGGGGAAGGGTCAGATCAGGGAGAAGCAAAAGGCCTGGGGCTGAAAAAGCAGCGGGAGAAACTGGGTCAGGAAGAAGGTCGCCAGGCAGAATCCTTTCCCTCTATACAGCAGGCACTCTAGAAATGCAGCAGCTTTCCGCTTTCGGTGTTTGAGACTTGTGGCAGTCCATACATCACCAGGCACCACACATATGTGCAATGTGAGGTTCGGGCAATCAGGCGACTGGCCCTGAGCCATCATCTGGAGTGGAGAGATGGTCAAAATGGGGAAGATGCAGCCAAAGCCAAGTATCCAACACTTAGACCATCAGCTCACCCAGCAGAGCTCCCCGTGATGGATGCTACTTCCCAGGGAGGAATTTCTAAGCTGACACTTTGTGTAAATAACATCACTTGCTTTAAACAAGTTCTCTGGCACAGCTCTCGCCAGCTCATCCTCATAGGGTCCCCTCCCCTCCCCTATCCTAGAGATCAGACAAGGGCTGATGCAATAAAATACCAGTATTAGACAGAGTCCTAAAGGTCACCTAGTCCCAACATTGTCATTTAACAAAGGAAGAAACTGAAGGCTAAGCAAAAGAAATGATCCATTTAAGACTACAGAGTAGTCAATAGCAAGATGCATGACTCAAAGCAAGATGTCCTTACTCTCAGCTGGGGCACAGATAACTTAGTGTGGCCAAAAAGAAATTGGATCTCAAGCCTGAGAATCTGCATTCAAATCTTGCTGATTCTACTTTCTATCTGGACAAATAAGTCCTTCTCCCTCTTTTGCCTCCATTTCTTCATCTGTAGAATAAGAGGGTTAGATCAAATGACTTCTAAGGTTTTTTTAGATGGTGAAGTGGTTAGAACACCAAACTTGAATTCAGGAGGACCTGAATTCAAATTCCACCTCAGACACTTACTAACTGTGTGATCCTGAGCAAGAGACTTAACTTCGTCTGTCTCTGTTTCTTCATCTGTAAAATGAGCTGGAGAAGGAATTATTTTTGTCAAAAAAAAAATCTAAATGGAGTCACAAAAAGTCAAATACAACTCAAATGACTGAACAAGAAAAAGTCCCCTCCTTTTCTAGTATTTAACACAGTGCCAGGCACACAGTAGGTGCTTCCTAGATGTCTGCTGACTTGCTTTTCAATGATCAATTGAAATTCAATAAGCCAAGAAGTACTTAAAATGAAAACAAATTTCTGAAAGTTTGGAAAAGGGAAAGCCCAAACTCAGAAACACACCTGGGAAATCAGCATTCAAGGCTTCCATATCATCTAATCCCATAGTATCCATCTAACTATGTCTACCTGTCTCCCAATAATCACTCTCGTGTCACACCTGTCACCTCCAGGAAGCCCTTTCTGATAACACAGCATGGCAAAAATCATACAAACAAAGAAAAGCCTGGCTGTTGGTCCTAGTCTCAACATTTCCAAGCATCGTGTAATCTCAAAGAAACTTCTTCATTGTCTGATCATCGGTTTTCTCAGCAGATCTCAAAGTCAGAAGACCTGAATCTGATCCTCACAAAGCTGCCTGGAACCTAGTTAGCAAAAGTTTCCTAATCTCTCGGGGCCTCCATTTTTTTCAGTTGGAAAAAAGAGGGAAGTGAATGAGATGACCTCTGTGTCTCCTCCAGCTCTAAATCCTTCTTCTCTGGCTCCTAAGACCCCTCCAAGGCACTAACATAAATACTCAGAGAACAGAACAATGACAAGAACTTTAGACGGTGAATTAAGGCCAGTTAGGTCATGGCAAACCATTCCTCCCAATCACTTTTTTGGATCATGGACCCCAATGGCAATCTGATGATGCTCTTCTACGAATAATGTTTATTGCCTACTTTCACAAATGAAGGAAATGGTATATTTCAAAGAGAGGTTACGGAAAATAAAGATGTAATTTTGTTTTCCTCATTCCAGAAATCAATCCAAAAACCTCAGATTAAGAGCCCCCTCATCACAATACAATTCAAAAATATCAAGATGGGGCACCTACATGGCACAGTGGTTAGAGCACCAGCCCCCTGAAGTCAGAAACAGAACAAAGATACTGGAGTGAATGGTCATTTCTTCCTCCAGTTGAATGAGGCAGCTTAAGTGACTTGCCTAAGACCCCTGCCAAAGGAGTCCATGACAGAGGAGGTTAAGAACCCCTGGATTAGTGATGATCAATATGAAAGACTTGGTTCTTTTCAGTGATTCATTGATCCAAGACAATCTAAAAAAAACTTTGGATAGAAAATGCCATCTGTATCCAGAAAGAGAATTATGGAAATTGAAAGTAAATCAATACATGCTATGTTCATTTTTTTCTGTTTCTTTATTTTTTCTCTCTTATAGTTTTTCCTTTTTGTTATGATTTTTTTCTCCCAACATGATTCATGAAGAAATGTGTATTTGTGGAAACTGAGTGGATGCCCATCAGTTGGAGAATGGCTGAATAAATTATGGTATATGAAATTATGGAATATTATTGTTCTGTAAGAAACAACCAGCAGGTTGATTTCAGAGAGGCCTGGAGAGACTTACATGAACTGATGCTGAGTGAAGTGAATAGAACTAGTACACAGCAACAGTAAGTTTATATGATAATAAATTCTGATGAACGTGGCTCTTTTCAGCAATGAAATGATTCAGACCAATATCAATAAACTTGTGATGGAGAGCCATCTGCATCCAGAAGGAGGACTATGTAGACTGAATGTGGATCACAACATAATATTTCACCTTTTTTATTGTTGTTTGCTTGTTTGTTTTTTTCTCATTTTTTTCCTTTTTGGTCTGATTTTTCTTGTACAACATAATAATTGTAGAAAAATATATAGAAGAATTGTACAAGTTTAACTTATATTGGATTACTTGCTGTCTAGAGGAGGTGGGGGGGAGAGGAAGAGGGAAAAAAATTTATAACACAATGTTTTGCCAAGGTGAGTGTTGAAAATTATCTATGTATATGTTTTGAAAATAAAAGGCTATTTTTTTAATTTTAAAAATGTGTATTTTAAAAAGCTAATATATACACATAACTAGAAAAAAATAAAACAATTAGTTAAAAAATTATACACTGGCAAAAAAAGAAAAACGAACTCCTGGATTAGAGGGTCTCTAGTCCAGCTTCCAACTCTGAGATATTCTGAGAATCTGTGTGGGCTAGTAAGTGCCTGAGGCAAAATTTGAACTCAAGTGTTCCTGACTCTATACCTAGGACTCTGTCCACTAAACCACAGAGCTGCCTTCTGTACATGGCAGGTTCTAATTAACCAAGCAATCATGAAACTGATTTTTTTTCTGCTGAAAATTGTGAAGGGGCAGAGTCAATCAATCAGTCAATAAACATTTATTAAGCACCTACTGTGTTCCAGCCACTGTGCTAACTGCCTGAGATCCCCCAGGAAGTCTTTGTTCTGGTTTATACATCTCTGAGCTGATTCACCTCCAAGTGCATCAGTCAGGACTGCTTTCATATAAAGCCCACATCATCAAAAGTCCTTCTCATCTCACCGGTGCAGAGCTGACACGCCATCCAGAAAAAGGAACTGGGCATTCGAGGCCTGGGAGAGGCTTTAAACTTAGAAACTGGCCTAAGAGCCTGAAGTTTCCTGGCAGCTCCATTAAGGTCACCACGTTCCAGGTGTCACCTGGCAAAGGCTCCATGTCGTCACCCGGGAGGAGCCAAGACCACGTGCTGCTGGAGCGCTGGGCAGCTGGGCCGGACGGGTAAGCCTGAGAAGAAGCCGGGGCTCAGCTAGGACCTACGAGCGAAGCGGGGAGCCTTTTATTTCTGGTCAGGGCAGATTGGTATCTTGGGAGCTGAGCAAGGCATCTGCCCGGAATTCGCCACTTCTCAGAACTAAAAATCTCAGGTGGGAAATGCAGAAAGTGACTGTCAATGGAGCCCAAATCTCCCTGTCTCCCCCAATTTGGAGAGGAAGAAACCAGGGTTCAAAAAAGGGAAAGGAGATTCCCATGATCACACAGGCAAGAAGGAACCGAGTCAGAATTTGAGCCTCTGACCACAAATCCTGGGGTTCTTTCCATTCCTGCCTTATTATGAAGAAGCTTGGAAATGTACTCAAGAAAGAAAAACTTTGTGGGTCCTTGTGGGTAGGGTCAGTCAGTCAATAAACATTTATTAAGCCCCTACTGTGTGCCAGTCACTGTGCTAAGTGCCTGAGATCGCCCAGGAAATCTCTGTTCTGGTTTATACATCTCTGGGCTGATTCACCTCCAAGTGCATCTGAGTTGTATTTATCATTGCACCTCCCCTAGCATGGAGTATGGGGCTGATGTTTAGCAAATGTTTACAGAATAAATGAATAAGTCTATGAGGTCTAGAGCTGGACCGGCTAATTGAGAGACAATCTAGCATAACGCCTTCATTTGAGGGGGGCAGGGACATGAGAAATGGCTTGCCCAGGGTCATAAAGCTGGGAGTACCTGAGTGGTCAGGCTTCTTGACCCCAAGTCCAATCCTCTATCCACAGCACCACTCAAAGCTCTATCATCCAAAGCTCTATCATCCAGTCCAGTCTCTTCTTTAATAGCTCAGAAAACTGAGGACCAGAAAGTCTCTTATCCAAGCCCAAGACCTTATAATAGTCAAAAGACCAATGGGGGGGGTGCAGCTATGTGGTGCAGTGGATAGAACACCAGCCCTGAAGTCAGGAAGACCTGAGTTCAAATTTGGTCTCAGACACTTAACACTTCCTAGCTGTGTGACCTTGGGCAAGTCACTTAATCCCAATTGTCTCAGAAAAAAAAAGAAAAGGAAAGAAGATCAACAGGGTGATTTTGAAAGGATGGAAGAGAAGTTTGGCTGATGGCCTTAGACTCAAGGGTCTTCTTCATTTTCCATTTTCTCATTCATTCAAATTGTTAATGAATGTCCCATCTGGTTCAAAGACAGATGCATTTAAGGCTCCCTTTCTCAAAACAAATGCAAATCGGTGTGCATGTGTGTATTTGTGTGTGAGTGTGTATATGTGTACTGTACATGTGTATGTGCATTTATGCAAAGGGCAGGCTCCCTATTTAATCAACCACTCTCCCATTTTAGGACTTATAACAGACGTGTTCCCAAATGAGCTCTGTCAGGCAGGCAGAAAGGCAATTGGGGAGGGAGGGAGAGAAGGAAGGAGAGAGGGAACGCCGCTGGACCTCCATGCTACATTCCTGCCGTCCTGGCCGATCAGTCCGAGCTGAGCTGGCCCCAGAATTCTTTACATTCTCTCTCCAGCAGCTGCACAATGGGGTGGTTCTTCCCTTCTACTCTCCCCGGACTGATGCTCTGCTGCAAGAGGAAATGGATCCTAGGCCAATCCAGGGCCATGGCACTATTTTTAGTGGGTGGGTGGGAAGAGAGAGATGGAGACTGGGGTACAAGGAAAGAGAGAGAGAGAGAGAAAGAGAGAGAGAGAGACAGAGACAGAGAGAGGGAGATTGGGGTACAGGGGAAAGAGAGAAAGAGAGGGAGATAGAGGGGGGAGAAAGAGAGAGAGAGAGAAAGATGGAGAGAAAGAGAGAGAGAGAGAAGGAAAGACACAGACAGACAGAGACAGGGATATTGGGGTACAGGGGAAAGAGAGAAAGAGAGGGAGATAGAGGGGGGAGAAAGAGAGAGAGAGAAAGAGAGAGAAGGAAAGACAGACAGACAGAGACAGAGAGACAGAGACAGAGACAGAGACAGAGACAGAGATAGAGAGAGAGATGGAGAGAAAGAGAGAAATTAGGAAAGGGAAATGGAGATGAGGCAGATGAAACAGAAGGCAGAGAAAGCACTGAGGAGTAAAAGAAGGCAGAGACAGAATGATGGTGAGAAACAAGAAATAAAGAAGAAGAGGCAGAGATTCTAAGAGACGGATGGGAAAAGAGGAGGAAGCCATTTCAACCTTGAAAGGCTTCAAAGAAGCAATGGCTTAAAAAGATGGGTAAGATTCCCAAAGCTGGAAAACAATGCAGGGGGCACTGTAGACGTCTCCCAGAGGGAGAAAGAGCCAGACTCTCTGGGGCATTCCAGTGCTTGAGCAGCAGCTCCCATAAAAGGGCTCTCTTTCTCCTCCTGCTGTGTCTCAAACCATGTTAACCGGAGCTCTCCTTTGCTCTCACGCCATGCTCCGTGCTGTCATAGGACTGAGCAAGAAGAGAACATGAACTTTATCCTTGGAGTTGTAAACCTGGGATCTAGAACATTTAAAAATTAATCCCCAATGGATTCCAAGTTCCTTTCATAATTGGTTTCTTTTATAATCCAATGTATTTGATTTTATTCATTTAAAACTATTAGTCTGAGAAGGGTGATGAGTTTCAATATACTGTCTGGCAAAAAATTAAGAAAATTCTGTTCTAACTCAATTCTCTCATCTTAATAATGGAGAAAATCCATCTAGAAATTAAATGATTTTCTCAAGGATGCAGAAACAATAAGGAGCTGAGCTTGGATTTGAACCCAGGCACTTGGTGACTGTCATTCTAACCCCAAGTCTCCCAAGAATGAGGCCTGGGTTGCATCTATTTTTGTATACCCAGTATTGAGGGTAGCATACTGCATGTAGTAGGCTTTCAGGGAGGAAGAAGAGAAGGAAGGAAAGAAAGGAGAAAAGGAAAGAAGGAAAGGAGGAAGGAAGGAAGGAAGCAAAGAAGGAAGGAAGGAAGGAAGGAAAGAAGGAAGGAAGGAAGGAAGGAAGGGAGGGAGGGAGGGAAGGAGGGAGGAAGTAAAGGGAGGGAGCAACCACAGTAAAGATTTCTGGGCAGAGGAATGTTCCCAAAAGAGCCTTCGATCCCTTCCACTCCACCCTTTACCCCGTCCTTCTCCCCACATCTTGGTGAGTGCATCCAGCTCAGGCAGATTCTCTCTGAGGAGGAACTGTAGGTCCCCGAGAAGGGCCCTGTGGCGGCTCCCATTCCTTACTCTGGTATTGTCATCAACAAACTCTCTCCGGACACGAGGACAGTAAGGAAGGCAGCCGGGAGCCAGAATGAGAGAGGGAAGCCAGGACTGAGGAAATACCTAGTGTTTGCTTAGGCTTCCCGCCACCAATGAATCCCAGATGTTGGCTCCAGCTATCACATTCTGCTGGGTGCCGGCAGAAACCAACCAAGTCAGGCCAGGCTGTGACCCAGGCTGCAGATAAGCTCCAAATGCCATCCCTGCTGGCCCCTGCCAGGGAGGAAGTGCCCCCCAGTGATGAACCACTGAGTGTGAGCCTGGCAATCAAGGCCTCCCTGCCTCCAGCCCCAGCCCACCTTTCCAGCCTGATCACCTTCTACTTCCCCTCATACATCCTATGTTCCAATCAGAAAAAGCAACCTGCCATCCCTTCAATACGTATCATCTCCAGGCTTTGGCTCATGATGTCCCCTCTATCTAGGATGTCCCATCAACCCCATATTTTTTCCTGCTGAAACTCAGCTTCCATGATACCTCCTCCTTACCTCATCCCCAAAGCAAAAGGAAGAGAAAACCCTTAGAAATTAAGTCTCATTCCCTCAAATAAGAGCCAGAGGGGTGAATGAACTGGTCCAGAGTCACACAGCTGAGCAACAGAGGCAGGATGAGGAACCAGATGCTCCTACTTCACCAGCACCACGGCCGCCTCCGAAGAAGCACCTAGTTGGGTCTCTCTGGTGGGCTCCCCACACAGGCCTGGCATCCTGTCTTAGGATGCCCTGAGCCCCCTCACGGCACAGACTGAGACCTGCCTACTCGAGGCACACAAGGGCATGCACAGATCAGCCCCCATCAGGCCCTCTATAGTGTGTGTGTATAGAGAGATATATGTATATATAGTATATAAATGGACTTAAGAAAGGTGCTTCATGTACCCAATAGGGCTCCCACCTCACAGATCCCAGTAACTCAGAGTTAGAAGCAACACAAGAGACCCTCCAGTACAGGAGTTCTTAACATCTTATGTCATGGCCTCTTGGGAGGTCCCTCCTCAGCCACCAGATCCCTTCTCAGCATCATGTGCTTAAATGCATTAAGATAAATTCTGAAGGAGGCCAGTTGTATTAAATTACAGCACTCAGTGTGCATGTGTGCACACATATACACATACATACCTATGTACATACATACATGTGTGTAAAAAGTTCAGAGACTCTGAGCTAAGGATCCCTCACCTAGTTCTGGTGGCAGTGGATAGAGCAGGGAGACACGTCTCTAACTTGAGACACTTTCCAGTTGGGTGACCCTAGGCAGATGGATTAACCCTGCTCGCCTCGGTTTCCTCATCTGTAAAACGAGCTTGGCAAATATTCTAGGATCTTTTGTCAGGAAGACTCCGAATGGGGTCGTGAAGAGTCAGCCGTGACTATATAATGACTGAACAAAATCAACAAACCCTACAAGAGGACATCTGGTTTCCAGAATCCAGGATCTCCAGAGGTAGAGTATTTTTAGGAAGTTCTTCCCTACACTGAGCCAAATTTGTCCCCTCTGCAGCAAAAACACCTGCTCTTGGTTTAACATTCTAAGGCTAAAGTTCAAACACAGAAGCTGGCATACAGTAGGTGCCCAATAAAGGCTTGTTGATTGAGCAGAATCTTCTCTGTGACAGCCCTTCAAATACCCTGTACCAAGTCACTTCTCCAGCTAACAAAGGTCCCCGGCACGACCCAATGATTCTATAGGAAAGCGTTCCTCAGTCCCCCTGCCAGTCACCCTCGTCTAGAGTCATTCCAGCCTGTCAATGTCCTCCAAACTCCATCCAATGCCGAAGGCAGTATTCTGGATGGGAGCTCACCAGGGAAAAGGCCAGACAGCAGAAGCATCTTCTCTGTCCCCTTGGACACTAGGTCCTAATTCAGTCTTGGATGCCAGTAGTTGGGGCCATCCCCTCACCCGGAGCTCACAATGCATTAAAACTCCCAGAATGATTTGTGTCACAGACACCACTAAGCCCTAAGCATATAAACTATACACAGAGATACACACACACACAACATACACACAAACTAGACACAGACAGACATACACACAAAGAAGATACAGACACAATCAGACACACACAAACTAGACACGGACATACACACAACATACACACAAACTAGACACAGATACAATCAGACACACACAAACTAGACACAGACACACACACACCACACACACAAACTACACACACACACACACACACACACACATCCCAACCACGTACCCTCTCAGAGCCAGGATCCCTTCCCTTCTCCTATTACATTTTCCACATCACTGACATTGCTCTGGACCTCAGGACGAGCAGACCCTCCTCCTGCTAAGGGTAGCCGCTCCTTGGACAGCCCTGATCCCATCTCTTTCCATCTCTGCTGGAGCTTTGGTTAGTCCCATGTCCCCACGCTCCTCCTTCACACCTTCAGTCTCCCTCGATGCTCTTGGCTCTGCCCTGTGCAGACAGATCCAAGTTTCCCCCTTCTTTAAAAACCCTTAACTTGATCTACCCATCCCCTCAAGTTTATCTCTATCTCCTTCCTTTCACGCCAACCTCCTGTACATCCTGCTTCCATTTTCCCACCTTCCACTCACTTCTTGGCTGCTTATCATCCGTCTTCCAAAGCTCCCTCTTACCCGAAGGTGTTCTCTGATGGCTTCCAGGAAACTCTGAGCTGCCCCATTCTGGGGTCTCTCTTCCCTACCCTTCCACCTCCTGGATACCTTCTCTCATTTGGCATCTGACTCTGATCTCTCCCCCTCGGGGCTGCTGGTTATTTCATGAGCCCCTCATCCCCGACACATAAGCTCTCACCCAAGTTCTGTCCTGATCTCAACTCTCAGGGACCCCATCTCTTCCCATAGGTCCGCTCTAGGCAGATGGTTCCCTAATCCAGACAGAGAGCCCTCATCTCTCTCCAGTCAAACATGCAATTATCATCTGAGATTTCTACCTGGATATCCCATTATGATCTCAGATGCATCCCGACCAAAAAGGAATTCGTTCTCTTCCAATTATCTTCCCAAACTGCCCAGCCAGCCCTCAACAACATGGGGGACATTAATAATTTTCTCCTTTCCTTTACCTCTAGTCCCTAAATCCAATCAGGTTTCAAATCCTACCAATCTCTCCCACACACACAGAAACTCCTTGAGAGAAGGAATTGTTTTTTCTTTCTTTATCTTTATAGCCCCTCTATCTAGCACATAGTAGGGATTTTTTAAAATGTTTGAACTGAATTTTTTAAATTAAAGATTTTTATTTTTCAAAACATTTGCATGATAATTCTTCGACATTAACCCTTGCAAAACCTTGTGTTCTGATTTCCCCCCTTCCTCCACCCTTTCCCCTAGATGGCAAGAAATCCAATATGTGTTAAACATGGTAGAGATATACGGTGAAGTGAATTTTTAAACCTAGTGCTTAACACAGTGCCACGCAGTGAGTAGATACTGAATTATTACTGGTGGCAGTAGGCTGAAAATAAGAGACTTAAACCTTGTCCTTAGAGTACTCTCCATCTTGGAGAGATAAAGAAGGCAGAGATCCAGCCCCTGAACATGGGGAGCTCTCAGTCTGGGGAAGACAGAAGGATTAACAAATACTTACAGAACAATTGTTATCATATATTGTTTGCCTTCTCAGTGGGGAGGGGAGGACAGAGAATTTGGAACTCAAAATTCAAAAAAAAAATAATGCTCAAATAAATAACAAATTTAGAAACAAAATGATTTAAAAAAAACAAATATTTACAGAGCACCTTTTATATACTTGGATATAGTAAAGAGCATCTGGTTGGGGAAGGTAGACTTAGTTCTCAATGTGCCATGAACTGTGTGACTTTGGAAATGTCATATTCCTCATCTGGCATCAGTTTCCACTCCTGTAAAATGAGGGGGGCCGGACCAGACCCTTTCTCTGTGGTTCTTTTAAGAAGTCGAGGCTGTGCCTTTCGGCAGAAAGGGGATCTGCCTGCAGCTGCTCAAGAGCTTGTAAGCCCCCTCCTCACCTCTGGGAGAATCCCCCCACAATGCCCAGACCACCCATGTGCATCACTCTCCCCCTCCACTCTGAGTGTCCTTGGGATATCTCCAGTGAAACAGCATTGTGAAAACCAGCCTACATCCCCCATCCCAAGGGCAGTTAGAAGGCCAAGGAGTCTGAGTGGCTTCTTTCCTAACAGTTGTCACTGAGGCGGAAGCTGGCCCAGGCCGGAGTTGGGGTGTCCTTGTGAGAGGGAAGAGGTGGGCCTCCGCTCCTCCCCTCCCTCCCCTCCCCAGCCCAGCCCGATCCTCCACGGGCCAGCAACCTTGGCCTGAGTGTCTGTTTTGAGTAGGAGAGGGAGGAGAAATCAATCACCCTTCTAACCACTGACAAATATTCAGGGCAGCTGGATATTTCAGGAGGGGAGTCATTACCCCTCAGCCTGAGAAAATCACAGTTATATAAACACACACTGGAGCTAACTGATCCAGTCACACCACCCACAAATGCACTTCAACACACAATCAAGAACTAAGCGGGAGGTCTTTATTAATCACCTATGGTGTACCAGGACCTGTGCTAGACCATGGGCATCCAAGGGCAAAGAACCAACAACACCAGAGTAACCTTCCCCCAAATCTCTCCTCCCATCACTCACCCAAAGAAAGATCACAAGCTGTTCTGAAATGGAGTTAAACAAAATAAAGTCAATATTGATCAATGGGGATGAAAAAGGATAGAGGGCAAAGGGCAGGGGGCAGGGGCAGTATTGGGGAGTAAGGGTTCCTACAAGGCCCAGAGGGCAAAGAGTAGGGGGCAGGAGCAATATTGGGGGAGTAAGGGTTCCTACAAGGCCCAGAGGGCAAAGGGTAGGGGGCAGGAGCAATATTGGGGGAGTAAGGGTTCCTACAAGGTCCAGAGGGCAAAGGGCAGGGGGTAGGGACAGTATTGGGGGGTAAGGGCCCCTACAACACCTAGAGAGCAAAGGGCAAGGGGCAGAGGCAGTATTGGGGGGTAAGGGCTCCTACAAGGCCCAGAGATGGGTGTGATGTTATAGAGCCATGGTAGTACTGTGGGGACCATGAACCCCTGTTCACACAGGGAGACAGAGGAGAAATAAAGCAGAGACATTGGTACTTGGATGAATGCATCTGTGAGTGTGTATATAGGTGTGTGTGATTTGGCTAAGTGCATATTAGTGCTTATCTCTGAGTAGGTTTATGTGTGTGCACATGTGACTGCACGTGTAAGAATGCTGGAATTTGCACATAAATAAATTGTGCATGTGTGCTGCTGTGAATACATGTGTGTTCATGGCTCATCATGGACATAAAAGGCACTGTGGGTAAGTGGACTGTATTCGTAACAGGGATTGTGAATGTGTGAGTGTAAAAGCTCATGTATACTCATAATTGTATAAATATGCTTACACATATTGGATTTAGCATATTTAACATGTATAACATATATTGGATTATTTGCCATCTAGGGGAGGGGGTGGGGGGAAGAAGGGGAAAATCTGAAACATAAGGCTATGCAAGGGTCAATGTCAAAAAATTACCCGTGCATATGTTTTGAAAATAAAAAGCTTTAAAAATAAAAATTTTAAAAATAAAATTTAAAAAAGAGAGAATGTATATATGCATGCACATGTTAAGTACTAGCATGAACACCCTTGTTCATACACAATACTGGGAAAAGGAAATAGAAAAAATATAGGATTGGCTGCTGGAGGGTCTGCAGATACCTGTGCTGTCAGATTTGTTGTTTTTTGAATAGTTCAATAATTATATTCAATATAATTGGTTTCCTTTGTAATTCTATATATATTGCTTTATGAATTAAAAATGTTATTCTGAAAAAGGGTCCATAAGCTTCAGACTGCCAAAGTATTCCATAACATTAAAAAAAAAAGGCTAAGAACTCTCCCAAAAGTAAGACCTTACATACAGTAGGAACTTAATAAATGCTCATTGCACTGCATTGGCCAAAAGCCTTAAAACTGAGCCTAATTCTGAGTTCTGCCCCCTTCCCCAGGGGTGAGTGCTTAACTTCTCTCCCAGAAAATGAGGCATCTCATAAAAGGATTGTTTACCAAATGAAACGGGCCAAAGGTTTTATGCCTTTGACTCCCCAACCAAGTAACATAAAAGAGAAATGAGCTTGGAAATAGGATGGAAACTTCTTTTCTGTCTGCTCGGCACAGCTCCAGCCTGCCGTGATCCAGGAAAAGGATAATATGATTGTAGATTAAGAGTTGGAAAGGACCTGAAAGAAAGAAGAAACTGAGGTACAAAGAGAGGTTTTGAACCCAGGTCCCTGGGATCCCAATTTAAGTTTCCGAAATTCTGAAAACTTTATCTCAGAAAGGATATCACAAAAAGAGAAGAGAAGAAATTTGACTGAAGTTGGAAAGTCTCAGCTGAGTTCAAATCTTGCCTCTGATACTTCTTATCTGGGTAGCATGGGTAAGTCACAATCTCTCTATAGAAGCCTCTGTTTCCTCTTCAATGAAATGGGGATCATAATAGCAATTGTTCTACCCCATAGGGTTCTGAAGCTCAAGTGTATTAAAGAACTTTATAACATGTATGTGCACATGAACACATATGTACACATGTGATTGTATTTCTCATGTACCAATGGTAATGTTTTTAATCCTGCTCATAGTCATTTCTTGTTTAATCATCTCTAATACAGATTATGTTATTGATTAATCATTGATTGATCATTTGACACATGAGAAAGTGAAACCTACCAAACTCCAGTGTCTTGACCAGAGTCATGCAATTAGAGGCAGGGTCAGGATTAGAACTTGGATGTCTTGGATGCCCAAGTTCAGCCCATTTGTACTGCATCACCCTGTTGTGTATCTATACTTCCAGCCCAGTCTGCCTGGTTACAGGGACACAGCCAGAGCCAGCAGCTCAATGCCAGGGACCAAAGGTTCCAGGATCCTGCCCAGCCCAGTCTGAAAGCCTGGGAGCCAATGCTGGACACAGAGCTGGGCAAAGGAAGAGGAATGCCATTCACACAGCACTGGAAGAACGACATGTTTATGTCCTTAGGAGATATCCCTCTTCATTTAGCCTGACATTCAAGGCCTGCCAATATGTGACTTATCTATAACTTTCCAGTCTTATCTCTCCCTTCCTCCAGGGTCCTCCCTGATTTCAGCCAGCCCTCTCCCAGCTCTGCATTCACATAAACCACAGGGGGAAAGTGTTGAAATTCTTCTCATCTTTCAAGACTGGTATTCCCTGATAACAAAAGTCTTCCGTATTAAAAAAAAAACATTTAAAAAACCGTAGAAGTGCTCCCCCCTCCACCTCACACTGACCCAGAGCAGAAGAAAGGATCAGTCCTTTCAGACATGGCAAGACCCTCAATAACTCTCATGCAACTGGCTAGGCAGCTGACTCTAAGTACTAATAAATCCTCCCAAAGAGACATCTCCTTCTTATGTGCCCCCAATTTCCCTCTCAGGGAATTAAAGCCAACAAAACTGAAAGTTTCCCACCTTGAAAAAGACAGAGCCAATGGGATGCTTATCATTGTCTTCACATTCAGCAAGGGGCCCCTCTATCTGGAAAAGACACTAATCAGCTGGGGTCTAGTTGACCTTTTAACATTAATTTGCTGTATGACTCTGGCCAGGGCAGCTAGGTGATATATAGAGAGCCCCGGGCCTGGAGCCAGAAAAGCCCGAGTTCAGATCCAGAATCAGACATACTAGTTGTGTGACTCTGAGCAAGTTACTTGATCCTTTGTGCCTCAGTTTCCTTATCTGTAAAATGAGCTGGAGCAGGAAATGGCAAACTCCTCCTATATCTTCGCCAAGAAAACCCCAGAGGGGATCACCAAGAATCAGACATGAGTGAACAACAAACTTCAGCCAAGTCATTTCCCCACTCAGCCTTTCATCCCAGCCTCGGTTTATTCTTCTGGAAAAATGAGAGACTTGGCTTGGTGATCTCCAAGACCCCTTTGCCTTCGTGCTCTAGAACTGATGGTTTTATAATCTTCTAAATCATTTCCCTTTTTATGAGTCTTAGTTTTCTGCTCTAGAAAATGATGGGGTTGACTAAATGATCACTAATAACAGTAGGAACTGTTCACATTTCTATAGCGGTTTACAGAGGACATTCCTTACAACCGCCCTGTAAAGCAGGGAGTTCCAGGATTCTTACCTCCATTTTATAGGAGGAAAGCAAAATTCGGGGAGGTTGAGTCAGTTGCCCGTGGTCACACAGAGAGTGAGTGCCGGGGCTGGGATTCCAACCTAAGTATTCTCTCCTCTTGTCTCAGCCGGCCCAGAAACCCACTCTCCTATCTCGAGATGCTGGGCCACGGGCCGACAAGTTCACTGGAACACGCTAATGCAAACCACATTGTCCCTGTGTACGGCCTCTGGTTTTTTTTTCCACCCACAACACGAAGCCCTCAGATTCGGCAGCGGGAGCCTTTGAGAGAGCAAACAGATGTTTGCTGGTGGCTGCCGCTCTGGGCGCCTTGTGCAGATCATAAAAGGGGAGAAGAGGGATGATCCTCCTCGTGGAGAACGCTCCCCCATGCGCCTCGCATCAAATGGCGCTGACGGCGGAACAAGCTGTGAAAAACCAAAAACATAAAAAAACCGGCTCGCTTGGCCCGGCTGCGAATAGGAGCCGGAGAGGTCGCGGGCGGAAGGAAGGAGAGCTGGGAGGGGGGAGAGTGAAGGCATCCAGTCTAACCCACCCTCCCTAGACAGGCAGGGAAAGCAGGGAAGGGGCTGGCCCAAGGTCACCCCGCCAGCTGGGGTCTGAGCCAGGGAGAGAAGCCAGGTTTCCTGACTCGCCACCCAGGGCTGTTGCCACGAGCAGGATGAGCTTCTGTATCTGAACTGATGAGGTCTGAGGAGGAGCAGGAGCATCAGGTGTCCAGAAGGGCTGGATAGGTCAGCGGAGGAGGAGGCTGGCGGCCTGCCTCTGGCCTTTAGAGGCTCTCGGGCCTGACACATGAGTGGAGAAGGCTGGATCTCTGTTTCCTCATGTATAAAATAAATGGAGCGAATGCTCTCTAACGTCCCTTCTGAGCTCAAAATTCTAAGACCTATGAATCCTTACGGGGTTATCCCATGGGCCCAGTGATCTGGAGATCCGGAAAGAAGAAAGCCGGATAAATGAGACCCAAAAACCTTCACTGACTCCCAGCAGGTTGTTGAATAAACTGGCATTCAGTGCCCTTCACAGTATGGCACCATCCTCCTTTTCCAAGCTTATCTGAAATTACTCCCCCCTAGAACTCAGTGCTCTGGCTGGTCTGAACATACTAACATCCACCACAAAAATATCACACACACACACACACACACACACACACACAATCACACTCACACACACACACACACACTCACACACTCACACACTCACACTCTCTATTCTCTAACTTCCGAGTGCCCTTCCAGGTACAGTTAAAGGACACTTCCCTAATCCCCTCACAAGAAGCGACTGATCCTGCCTCCATTTTCTTAGCCTATTTCTCTACCACATAATGTTTTGTGTGCATTCTCTCTCCCCTTCACCATCACCACTCTGCAGCCCTCAATATTGGAAGCTCATTGACAACGAGAACTGTCTCAACCATCTCTAGCACCGATGGATGGAAGTCAGAGATCTGGGCACCCTTGGGAGCAGCTGCCTTCTTGGAGCTGTCCAACAATGGAAGAAGCTACTCTGTAGGGGGAGGAAAGGTGGCAAGCTCCCTGCCACTGAAAATGTTCAAGGAAAGGCTGAATGGAGCATCTAGTGAGGTAAAGCATGGATGGATGGACCTAGAATTAGGAAAATCTCAGTTCAAACCTAGCCTCAGGTACTTAATTTCCCCATCTGTGCAATGGGGATAACAACAGAAGCTACCTCCCAGAATTGTTGGGAAGATCAATGAGGTAAACCTATGTAAAGTACTTCACAGACCCTACAGAATTAGATTATTAGTTATTATCCTTGCTCTGGGAGGAGTCTGGAACAGATAACCTCAGAGGTTTGGACTGAGTTCTCCTGACTCCAAAGAAAGAAAGAAATCCATGGAATAATAAAATATTAGCCCTAGAAGAGACCACACATATCCACCTCCTTCCCTACAGGGATGAGGAAGCAGCATGGGAGAGAAGTGGCTTCCAGTCTTTCCAAAGTGCTTCCCTAGAGCAGCCCTGCTGCCATGTTGGATGGGACGGCCATCTCCATCACTTTTTCTCTATCCCCTCCTAGGCTCCCAGCCCCCTTCCATCAGCTTGGGCCTGGGTCACCCCATTGTCCACCCCATCCAGCACTGCCCACCTCTCTCCGGACACAACCGCACTCACCCATCACAATGAGCGTGTAATTGACACTCAGGCTGCCGAAGCCATTGGTGGCCTTGCACACGTAGGTTCCAGCATCCCCTCGCTCCACTTCCTTGATTTTCAAGCCCTGGGGGAGGACCCGAAAACGGGCCCAGCCACTGTGGATGGTGCGCCCGTCCTTAGTCCACATGGTGAGAGGGGGTGGGTCCCCTTCCACAGGACACAGGAGTTTGACGGTCCTCCCCAGCCTCGCCGACTGCCTGGGGGCCACACGGTCGGAGATCCTCGGGGGCCCTACAGGAAAAGGAGAGAACAGAACTGAGCCGGGCTCTCCGCCAGCAGTCCGATGATTCACTGCTCTGCCCCTTATACCAGCCCTGGCCTGGGAGCTGGAGGACCTCGGATGGATTCCCAACATTCATCACCTACTAGTGGTACAGCCACAGAAAAGTTGACTCACCTCCTGAGCCTCAAAGATCACAGGACCCAAGAGATTGTTAAAGCCAATCCCTTCATTTTACAGAGGAACTGAGGCCCAGGAAAAAGAAGGGATCTGCCCAAAATCGCAGAGATAATAAGGGGCAAACCCAAGATTCAACACCAGATCCCCAGGTTCTGAGACCGACGCTTCCCCACTAGCCCACACTGGCTCCTGAGCCTTTAACAAGCACTGGGCCCAAAGAACAACCTATGCAATCACAGAGGCATTGTAAAACAAGCACGCACAAATAACACTAACTTTGCAAGATACCTCTCAACAATATGGACTAGCCAAGACTCTGCTCCTGACAGAGAAGTGATGGACTCAGGGTACAGAAAGATATATAAATATTCCAATTTGTTTTGCTTCACAGTACTAAGGAGTTTTAAAATCCTTTTTTCCAATCATCAATCATTTAATCAACAAATATTTTTTAAGAACTTATTATGTGTGAAGATCTGGGAGAAACAAAGAAAGAAAAGAGGACGAGAGATTTTTACAAATCAACAGGAAAGTGAGGATAGAAGGAGCACAGACAAACAAGATAGCTTTGAAAGTTACATATTATAATTATTATATACTCAAAAAGACTTGCAAGGGGTCCTGAGAGGGACAATTTTCCATATAATCTACTTTCTTCTCCCTTTTATTTTACATAAGGAAATACTCACTTTAATTCAGAATAAAAATTAAAAAGGAAAGGAAAAAAGTTCCCTTTGCTCTATCCAGCACTGTGGTTTCTTCTTTGGCTCAGGGACACACACACACTCACACACACACAATCACACAATCACACTCACACACACACACTCACACACACACACACACACACACACCCCACTTACTCACTCACACCCACGGCCAAGCCCCAGGGGAAGCCTGTTCCTTCCTACCTCCTCCATGATTGCTCCTCAGATACCCTGAAGCCCAAATGAATAACAGGACAGGCCCTTAAAAACAAGGAGTCCTAATTCTTTCATGCGTTTCTAGGTACAGCAATTCTAAAGGTCAGTCTGTGGTCATCCTGGAGGTGGGAGAACAGCAGAATGGAAAGAGAGCAGTTGTTGGGGATGAAGAATTTGCAAGAAAGCACATTTCCTCACCAAACCCCCCAGGATCGCCCTTCCGGGTGCTGATTCCTTCCTGGATGACTGGCCTAGCCTCCCTTTCCCTCCACCCCTACCCCAGGGACACCAGATAAATCTCAGGTGAAATCAACCTTGGATTCTGGAACTTCCTGACAGGTCCCCCAGCCTAGCTAGCTGGGGCTGGGGCCTCACAGGGCCCAGAGCTGGAAGGAGCCAACCTCTCCTCCGGTTTTAATCTCCCCTGGGGTTCCCCCTGGAGCCAAGAGTGGCTCAAAAGGACCAAAATGTTTTTAAAGGACCGGGTAGGAACTGATCTGTATGGGGGAGGTCGCCCTAGATTGGAAGTCTGGATTCTAGTTTCAGGCCTGTCACTAATTGACATTTGCTTAAAGTCACTGTCTTTTTCTAGATTTCAGTCATATGTATGTATAAATATATATATAAAACACCATATATATAACCATATTTACATATGGTTATATAGTAGCTGAGTGTGGAGGGAGGAAAGAAGGGAGAAAGAGAGACAGAGAGAGGGAGAGAGACAAGAGACAAAGAAGAGAGAGAGAACAGAAGAGACAGACACATATATTGGGATTTCAGTTACATAAATATACATATATTACATATATAATTTTATATAGTTGTATAGTATGTGTATATAGATATATATTGGACTTCAGAAATAAAGACAGATAAAATTATTTTTAAAGATTTGATTTCATTAAATATCCCCCAACTACAGTAAAAAAAAAACCTTTAATATTGTTTTTAAAATTCTAAGTTCCAAATTCTCTCCCTCCCCCACTCCCTGAGAAGATAAGCAATATAATATCAATTATACATACGAATGAACCTCAGTTTTCCACTCTGCCAAATGGAGTTAACCCCTCTCCCACTTCCCTTAAAGAGACGCTGGGAGAGGGCCATCAGTGATGAGAAAAATGCTTTGAGAGATTGCCACTTATTCTTCCTGCTTCTCACCCGCCATGTTGCTGACTCTTCCCTGAAACTTTCCCATTTTACCCCAGTCTCCGTGGATTACTTCCCTTCTCTGAGTTCCCATTACCCACTGACTAATAGAAGCAGCAACAATAATGAAGGTTTAAAGCTCTACCAAAACAGTCAGGTGGCTCAGTGGGACAGAGCACCTGAGTTCAAATCCAACCTCAGACACTCTCTGTGTGACTCTGAGCAAGTCACTTAATCCTGTTTACCTCAGTTTCCTCATCTGTTAAATGAGCCGGAGAAGGAGCTTTGCCAGTATCTAGCTCTAGAGCAGAAAGTAAGCTAGTAAGAAAGTAATCCCTGCAATACCCAGACATCCCTAGGAGCAAGTGATGTTATCTTTACTGGAATGTAAGCTCCCTGAGGCCAGGACTTCTGGTTTACTTCCTTTTGCACCCTTAGCATTTGGTACAGGAGCCGTGTCAGGACTTAATAAATGTTTTGTCCCTCTATCATTCAGAAGAATGAGGAACCAAAGTTCCTGTTACATAATCTCGATGTTTTTTTTTATTGAATACTATTTTCCCAATAACTGCCATCATAAAACCTGAGCTGTGTGTCTTGGACTTAGCTTTGATTCTTCCTTGTTCCTCGCCTCCTACAACCAATCATCAGGGTCTTGTCCCTTCCATGGCTACACTTCTCAAACTAATTCTTCTTTCTCTTCCCTCCCCTGGCACACCACCTTTTATCACCTGACTGGACAGTGGCTTCCTAACAGGTTTTTCTGCCTCTAGCGCTGTCCTTCACTAGTCCTGATAGAATAATCTTCCTTAGGCATAATAGAGATCTGCAGTTTTGTGAAGAATCCTATTTTTCTGATCTACTACATACAGGGACATTTCCATTTTGTTTGGAGTTTGGAATAAAATTTTTTTAATAAAAAAAAGAAAGAAATCTTTCTTAAATCATAGATCTAATTGGGTCACTCCCTTTCTCAAGAATCTTCAATGATTCCCTATTGCTTCCCAAGAAAAGTTCACACCCCTCTCCCTGGCACTTAAAGTTGTCCACCACTCAGTAGGGACACCAAAACTACAATGCACACCCGTTGTGTCTGTGCATCTATTTCTTCGTGGTGCATTTTCCTTTGCCTTGTTCATAGCTCTACATTCACACTTGTGTGAATCAGCATCTCTGGGTGCATGTGAGGGTACCCACTTCCCTTTGAGAAAACACACCGTGGGGTACCTGGACAGCACCAGGGTGCTCGCCGTCGCTTTATTTGCTTAAATATTTCAGCTCACTTACACTCAGACAAATGTGCAGGGCTATTTGCATCTAAAGGGAAGACACAGAGCCTGGACTCAGGCTGGCCCTGCCTGGGAAGGGGCAGCCCCTGCCTGGGAAGGGGCAGCCCCACACCTGTCTTCCCCAAACAGCTGGGTCAGTATCCGTTCCCATCAGCGATCCCAGTGGCGGCAGGCTCCCGGGAGGGGTGGAGAGAGAGCCTTCTTCCATTCTCCTTCTGCAATTCCATCCATCCTTCCAAGCCCCCCATCTCCCAGAGAGTGTTCCTCCCCCGTGCACCACCCCCTGGATGCCCGCCAGCCAGGCCTTGCAGGAGGAGGGAAGCAGATTGAAGAGGAGAAGGATGAGATGGGCTTGAAAGAATCCCCTGGGCGGGGAGGAGACATGATAAGGCCGGGGCTCCCAGGCTCCAATACCCCCTCGGAGCTCCTGGGATAAGGGCAGGAGGGTACAAGAAGCGGGAGTTCTTGGTCAGACTGAAAAGTTCATGCACTCCCCAAGCTCCGGGCCTGTATTAAAACTTGATTTACGGTCCTTCCGGAAACCCACTAGATACTCTCTGTTTTGATAGCAATTGGAGCCTTGGCTAGAGATTTAGCAACACCTCAGAGGGAAGGGAGGGTCAGTTCGCACTCCACATTCCTGCCTTCCCATGGGTGAAGGCTTTTCAACAGGCAGCTGGCGGAGGGGGAAGAACCGGGGCCTGCCAGGCCGGAGACATCACTTCTAACCTCAGCTCTGCTGCTGAGTCTCTGTGGGCCTGAGCAAGAGATCTCTGGTGAAGTCTCTGTTTCCCAGTCTCTAAAATGGGGGGAGTTGGCTGATGGTTCTACTGGTCTTCTCCAGCCCTGACTTCCTATATTCTATATTCCTATAATGAGCCTGGGAAAGGGTGCCACGGCTCTCCCAAGTTCAGCCCCTGGCCAAGAAGCGCTCATCCATACCAGAGAAATCATCAAAGGGAACCTTGTTCACCCCCCCAAAAAACACTCCAAAATAATTACAGAGAAGAGATTCCAGGGCCTCTTGGGTTGGAAAGCCATGTATAAACCCACACACTGTATTGTAAAGTTTATGAAGAAATTTTAAAGTTTTAAGAGTCCCAAGGGCTGTATATATTTTATTGTTTAATAGCAGACACGTCCGCATCCCATCAAGAGAAGATTTCTTTGGGGAGGTCCCCACTGGCAGAACAGCAGCCCAGCTTCTCATCCGGTTCCCTGATAAAAATTGGTCTGTCAGGGCTGGAAGGGTCCCTAAGAACCCAGGAAGTCGGAACTGGGAGTTCTGCAGCTAGAGAAAGGAGTCCAGCACTCCCATTTTACAGAAAGGGAAACTGAGGTCCAGGGAAAGAACTCATCTACAGTCACTCAGGTAATGATGACTCAGTTAGTAGTCCTCAAAGAAAGGGGACAGTAATGTTAAATCAGATTCACAGATAAACTGAAAAGCAGTTTATGTTCTTTGATCATTTGAACCTCACAATAAGCCTGGGAAGGGGACGCTATAATTAACCCTATTTTACAGATGAGTAAATTGAGAAGTTAACT
>JAJPUD010015576.1:20780-36906 GCA_023553655.1 Myrmecobius fasciatus | reverse complement strand
TCCACACAAATAAAGTCAGATCTAAACAATTGGAAAAACATCAAGTGCTCTTGGATAGGTCGAGCGAATATAATAAAGATGGCAATACTATCTAAACTAATCTACTTATTTAGTGCTATACCAATCAAACTCCCAAGAAATTATTTTACTGACCTAGAAAAAATAACATCAAAATTCTTCTGGAAGAACAAAAAGTCAAGCATTTCAAGGAAATTAATGAAAAAACAAAGCAAATGAAGGTGACCTAGCTGTACCAGATCTAAAACTATATTATAGCACAGTGGTCATCAAAACCATTTGGTATTGTCTAAGAAACAGAGTAGTTGATCTTTGGAATAGGTTAGGTTCACAGGACAAAATACTCAATGACAATAGTAATCTAGTGTTTGACAAACCCAAAGACCCCAGCTTTTGGGATAAGAATTCACTATTTGACAAAAACTGCTGGGAAAATTGGAAACCAGTATGGCAGAAACTAGGCATTGACCCACACCTAACACCATATACCAAGATAAGGTCAAAATGGATTCATGATCTAGGCATAAAGAATGATATTATAAACAAATTAGAACAATGTAGGATGGTTTACCTCTCAGACCTGTGGAGGAAGAAAGAATTTGTGACCAAAGAAGAACTAGAGATAATTATTGATCACAAAATAGATAATTTTGACCTTATCAAGTTAAGAAGTTTTTGTACAAACAAAACTAATGCAGACAAGCTTAGAAGGGAAGCAATAAACTGGGAAAACATTTTTACATTCAAAGGTTCTGACAAAGGCCTAATTTTAAAATATATAGAGAATTGATTCAAATATAAAAGAATTCAAGCCATTCTCCAATTGATAAAGAGTTAAAAGATATGAACAGACAATTTTCAGATGAAGAAATTGAAACTATTTCTAGTCATATGAAAAGATGCTCCAAATCATGATCAGAGAAATGCAAATTAAGACAACTTAGATACCATTACACACCTGTCAGATTGGCTAAAATGACAGGAAAAGATAATGACAAATGTTGGAGGGGATGTGGGAAAACTGGGACATTGATACATTGTTGGTGGAACTGTGAATGGATCCAACCATTCTGCAGAGCAATTTGGAACTATGCTCAAAAAGTTATCAAACTCTGCATACCCTTTGACCCAGAAGTGTTTCTATTGGACCTATAACCCAAAGAGATCTTAAAGGAGGGAAAGAGACCCACATGTGCAAGAATGTTTGTGGTAGCCCTTTTTGTAATGGCTAGAAACTGGAAACTGAATGAATGTCCATCAATTGGAGAATGGCTGAATAAATTATGGTATATGAATGTTATGGAATATCATTATTCTGTAAGAAATGACCAACAAGATGATTTCATAGAGGCCTGGAGAGACCTACATGAACTGATGCTAAGTGAAATGAGTAGAACCAGAAGATCATTATACACAGCAACAAGGCTGTACAATGATCAATTCTGATGGACATGGTTTTCTTCAACAATGATGTGATTCAAACCAGTTCCTATTGTTTAGCGATGAATAAAGTCATATACATTCAGAGAGAGGCCAGTGGAAACTGAGTGTGGACCACAACACAGCATTTTAATGCTTTCTGTGAATATTTGCTTACATTTTGTTTTCTTTCTTAGGTTGTTTTTTTTTCTCTTTCTAGATCTGGTTTTTCTTGTGCAGCAATATAACTATAGATATGTATACACATATTGGATTTATTATATATTTTAACATATTTAACATGTATTAGACTACTTGTCATCTAGAGGAGGGGGTGGGGAGAAGGAGGGAAAATTTGGAATAGACAATTTTGCACAGGTCAATGTAGAAAAGTTATTCATAGGCTCTATAAATAAAAACCTTTAATAAAAGTAAAAAAAAATACTAAAAATAAATGTTTACTTCAATCTGCATCTAGATTCCACTAGTTGTTTCTCTGGAGAATGACCTTTTGTATCATGAATCCTTGGAAATATCTTAGATTGTTTTATTGATGAGAACATTCCTATTGCTGTGCCATAGGAAATATAGTTTTTAACTTTGGGGGCATAGTTACAAATTGCTACCCAGAATGGTTGGATTAGTTCGCAATTCCACCAACATTTCATTAGTATTCCAAATTTTCCATATTCTCTCCAACATTTGTCACTTTCCTTTCCTGTCATATTGATTGTGTTGATTGATTCTGTTACTCTGATAGGTACATAGTAGCACCTTAGAGTTATTTTAATTTACATTTCTCTAATTAATAGTGATTTACAGTTTTTTTTTCTCATATTGATTTCTTCATCTGAAAACTGTCTGTTCCAACTGGGAAACAACTTTTTAAATTTGACTCAGTTTTCTAAAAAATTAGGACATGAGGAAAGTTTCAGGGAAACTTTTTTGTAAAAATTTTCCCCAGGTTTCTGCTATCTAATTTTGATTGCATTGGTTTCATTTGTTCAAATCTTTTTTGATTTAATGTAATCAAATTTATCCATTTTACATCTTGTAGTACAATGCAATGTAATACAATCTTGTAATCTGTCATGTTTGGTTCTAAATTCTTCCCTTATCAATAGATCTGACAGGTAAACTATTCCATGTTCCCCTATTTTGCTTATCGTAACACCCTTTATGTATAAATCATGAACCCATTTTGATCTTATCTTGGTATACTATGTGAGATGTTGGGCTATGCCAATTTCTGTCAAACCACTTTCTAGTTTTCCAAATCATTTTTATCAAATGGTAAGTTCTTATCCCAAAATCTTGGACTTTTGGTTTTATAAAACATTAGATTACTCTGGTTTCTAATAGTGTTTTGTGTACCTTGTGTATTCCACTCTATTTTTCAGTCAGTACCAGATTGATTTGATAATTGCTACTTTGTAATATAATAGAGATCTAGATGCTTGATCTTTCCATGGAATATGTATTTTAGATACCTTCACCATACTAATTGCCCTCCTTTGGATATATTTTAATATGTTAGTGTCCTTTAAAGTGTGTTACCCAGATGTGGTCTGACAAGAGCTATTACAATGGAACTATTCCCTCTTTTATTCTCAATGCTGTGTTTTTAATCATGTAACCTAAGATCACATTACATTTTTAGGACAGCCAATTTATAATGTAACATTAGATAAGGATTTCATCATCCCTCTCCTCACCCCTGCTTAGCACATACATAGTCAATGAACGAAATCTAGGACTATAGAACAGTAGATCTGCATTGCCATCATTGTGTTAATCACATCCAGATTGTGGACTTATTTGAGTCAGATATGACTGAAGACCATGACATCATTACTAGATGCAACTGAAATTTCTTGAAGGGAAGTATATATCTTATCAATTAGCTTTTGGACAATTCTGTGATCAGTGATCAGTTTGGCTTACTATTTCTCTCTCTCTCTTTTTTTCTCTCTGTCTCTCTCTGTCTCTCTGTCTCTCTCTCTGTCTCTCTCTGTCTCTGTCTCTCTCTCTCTTTCTGTGTGTGTGTGTGTGTGTATGCATACATTCCCACATCGACAGTTAATTTCATCTTGTAGCCTGATTCCAACACTTTCCACATCCAATCATTTTGCTAGTCTTAATTCTATCTCTACAAAATTTTTCACATACATCCCCTTCTCTCTATTCACAGAATTACCACCCCAATTCAGTTGATTGCCCTTTACTTATACTACTATGGTAATATTTTAATTAGCTTTCTGCCTTATCTCTCTCCTCTTTAATCCATCTTCTGCACAGCTTTCAAAGGGATAATTTTCAAAATACATGTCAGATCTGTTACTTTCCTATTCTTAAAGTTCCAGTCAGTTCCTGTTGTTTCCCAGAAATACAAACTTCTCTTCTTGGCATTTAAAGTCCTTCATAATTTGATTCCATCCCGCCTTTCTAGTCTTGATACACTTTACCTATCTTCACTCATGCTACACTTCATTCAGAATGACCAATTTTCTGTTCTTCACACATAAAATTTTGTCTTTCTTCTCTCTCCCTCCACACAGTCTGCCTTCTGTGCCTAGAAACCACTACCTTCTCATGCCTACCTCTTAAAATCTCTATCTTCCTTTAGAGCTCAAATTGTTTTCTTGACAGAATGGAAGCTCCTTGAGAACAGGGCCAGTTTTTTTTTTTTTTTTCAAATTTGTTTCCTTAAAATGCCTGAACCACAGAGTAGGCACTTATTTCCCATTAATTGATTGATTCAATTTTGTTTTTACCATATCTTCTTTTCCCTGGTGCTAAGGTCCTGAGCTACCCTCTTAATCATTTTAGCTAATGCTTTGATCAAGCATCACAGTCCTGTTATATAGCTGCTATTTATTTAAATACTTTGGAATTCTTTATATTGGCTTCCACTAAAACCTGATTCTTTTGTCCATCCCAACATCAATAGATCATCTTGTTTCTGAGTCCCAGTGTGACCATCTACCTCTCTGCTAAGTCCCAGTTCTGACAGTTACTATTGCTCAAACTAATCCAAATAGCATTAATCAAAATGAATATATTTTCCCAAATTCTGTCTTTTTCCTGAACTTCTTCTTTCAAGGAGTCATGATACCTCTGTCTAGAGGTTTCAGATGAAAGAACTAGATTAAAGTGTAATTGGAAATTTTTAACAAAATAAAAAATACAATAAAGCATAGATAATACATTTTAAAACAAAGTCAATAGGTAGCCTATAGATATCCTTATGGATTAGTGGTCCACATTTAATATTTGAGTTTAACATAACTACCATTGGCCATATATTGATTTCCTTCCTCTTTGAAATGATTATTTTTCATCTGGAGAAAGGTCTTCTAGAATGCCACTAAGGTTACATATATGGGTAGATATAAGTAGTTTGAACAGCAGTAGAACAAGGGAAAGATAACATTGGCTTGGCTATATGTCTGTACATTGGTGTATCATGATCTTCAGTGTCCTATTGAATCTTTCTTTCAGGGTTCCATTGTGTGGTACTATATATGGACTATGTCATGAATAGGTATAGAATGCATTGGAAAGTTGATCAAGCAATTTGTGGCATAAAAATTCTTTCTTGATCTCTTGGATAAGTGAACACTTGAGAACAAATAAATGAAGCTATCTTAGAAGATAACTCAGCAAATGCTAATAATGAATTCATATAGTTCAAAATTATAACTATGTAAAATATGGCAATTGATACCAGTTTAATGGAATTATATGAAATAATGTGGCACTAAAAGGGATTCATTATTTTTACTAATTGAGACATGAATGTAACTTTTATCATTTATTTAAAATAAAAACACATCAGGAAACTAAATTGATTAATAATTTATTACAGCTACATATGGAAATCCTCTTTGTGTCTACTCATGGAACTCTTAAGAAATCCATTCCCTGGGCAGCTATGTGGCATAATGGATAGAGCACCAACCCTCAAGTCAAGAGGACCTGAATTCAAATCTGCCCTCAGACAGTAAACACTTCCTTGCTGTGTGACCCTGGGCAAGTCACTTAACCCCAATTGTCTCAGGAAAAAATAGAAATCCATTCCAGTGAGAATGATGTTCAGAAAAATAAGTAAAATATCTTAAATGGCACAGTGGATTTCTCTTAGGACTTTGTTGCCCTCAACTGAAAGTGTGGCAAAGATTTGTCAGATCTTTTACCACAGGGGACATGAACAAAATTCTGGAACCCATCATGAGGTGTTGGCATTACCAAGGTGTATAGCCCTTAGTTTTTTTAAGCTGCCTGTCAGCTTAAAATATCTTATCAATATTGCTAAGGCAATTCCAGTTGGCAGACTTCTTTTTTCCTATCTCTGGGGTGACCTTCTCTACCTATATAACTCACAAGGATGTGTAACAGAACAGATCAATGTAGTTTTTTCTAAGGTGTTATGGGAAGTAGGAAAAATGGCTCTATGTTGTTATTTTCAAACTGATTATGCTTCCTGCATAATCTATTTTGCTATTCTGTGCCTGGCAATATATGGATTAATTCCATTAGTGAGATAACATAAGTATTCAGTCTGTTGTTAGTCATGTGTACCACTATATATCATTCTAATATAAAGATAAGGTAGGAGTATTTGGGACATCTACTAGTGTGCAGATAGCCAAGTCTGACCCTTATGATTGTGGCCAGTATTGTGAGGTGTTGTGTCCCAACTTAGTAGCCATGATAGGAAGGTCTAGGATCACTATAGGGGAGGAAAATACCCTTTACTTAAGCAGCCTGAATGCCTTTTTAGCATGTTGTGATAGATTATAGCTAAGGTACTGCTGTTTATCAACTTTTAGCTTCTGTTTGTAGGCCTTTTCTTGAAAAACTAAAGGTTATCAGCACATAGGAAGTTAGTCTTCCATTCAATATAATACCATTCTATTTATTCAAACATGTATTATAAAAATAAGAAGGTAGCCCACTCACTGGTACATTTGGCAGTATCTTTCCCTCTTCCCTTATCCTTATTCACTTAATAAACTATTCAAGAGTAAGAGTTGTATCTTGGGCCAGTCACAAAAATTCTAGACATCAATTTCTTTTCCATTCCATTCTTATAAAATGAGCATTAGATAAGATTATCTCTAAGGTTCCCTATCTTTCTAAAATCTTTAAGCCTTAAGTTGCACATCAGTAAAATTGGAATAATGATACTTGTATCATAAATCTGTTCCTTCCTGGAATGAATTTTGTTAACTTTAAAGAACTTTTGAAGTATGGGGGTAGTCATAAAAGTTCGTGATGTTTCCTCAAGATTTTATCATTTTGCTCCTTTTCTTTTTCCTCTTTTCCTACCTCTCTTTAAAAATCTGAAGCTCCAAGGTGTGTGGTAACACAGCTTATTGCTAGACATCCCATTATTCGAAAGGAAAGGACCAGTTAATGCATTGAAATGGAAAGAATGGAGCATCAATAAAGCCCAGAGAGATGAGTTTCTTTAAGGGCTAAATATAACTAGCCGCCAACAACTTATAAACAGATAAAACAGATGCTACTAAAAAGCTGTGATTTTTACAGCAGCTATAAATGAAAAGAATGGCTTGACTTTGAAGCCTCAAGTCAGTGTAGTACAATAGAAAGGGATTTTGTGTCAGTGCAACTAGATTCTAACACCGAATCTGGTACTTATTACCTGGATAACTAGTCAAATTACTTCATCTCTTCAGGGTTCTATTTTCTCATCAAAATGACAGGGATGGTCTAGATCAAAAGTGCTTAACCCAGTGCCCATAAACACAGCTGGTGTATAAACTTGGATAGGAAAAAATCATCCTTATCAAATCAAGTCAACAGGTATTTTATTAAGCATTTACCATGGTTAGAGACTGTCCTAGCAAGGATACCGACACAAATATAAGTTTCAAGAAACTTATATTCTAATGAATAAAAATTTTTTAAAAAGTAACAAAATAGAGGAAAACATTAAGAAACTAAGTGCAGGGTCAGGAATATAACTAGGAGTATAGATATAACTGGCTTGGGCGTCCTTCTTAAAGCAGAATTTCTAGGAGGAAACATTGAATGTGATGCAGAGGCCACAGGGACAGAAGCTACTTCCAATAAGTAAAGACCAGGGTAGAATAAGCTTCTAAGAGGAAGAGATTTCACAGACTTCATAGAAAAAGACTAGGGGTGTCAGGAATCCCACCTAGTGAAGAAAAAGTACATATTTATTTTCATTAACTTCTAACTGAAAAGTTTCCTTCAGTTATTTGGAGACAATGAGGTGACACTATAAATAGAGCACCAGGTTTAGAGTCAGGAAAACCTGAAATCTAATCTAGCTTTAGTCACTTACCAGATATGGGACCTTGGGCAAATTGGTTGATCTTTGTTTGCTTCAGTTTCCTCAACAGTAAAATGTAGATAAAAGTAGTATGTACCTTCCAAGTATTTGCTTTTACAAATACATATTAAGTGAAGAAAATTTACCTCATCAAGTTCATCATCAAGTTGTGAAGATCAAAGAAGATAAATATTTCTGAAATACTTAGTGTAGTGCCTGGTATATAGTAGATTCTTAATAATTTTTTTCCTTACTTCCTTATTTAGAAAAAAAATTCCTGGGGGCAGAGCCAAGATGGCGAACTGCAGACATCATTTTCTGCGAGCTCCTTGGATCTTCCCTCAGACCCAGAACAAATTAAACCTCCAAACTGGTTCTGAAGTGAGGGCTCCATCAAACACTTGGAGTACAATGCACTTCTATCAAATATTTACTTTGAAAGAACTCTGGAGAAGGTCAGTTTCAGATGGGTAGGGTATCGGCTGCTTGCCGTGCTCAGGCGCCAGTGCGCAGTTGGGCAGACCAGGGCTGGGACAGAGCAGCGGATTTTAGGCAGCCGGGAAGTCTCTGGGAGACACTTGGGCCACTTTGCTCTGCTTGCGGCCAAGTGCTTTGGCAGATCTCTCTTGGAAAAGGGTGGAATGAGAGCCCTGAAAGCATGGTCCTAGTGCGGATCTAGCCCTACCATCCTTGCACAGAAAGTCAACTCGGCAAACTGCCCCAGGGCAAATTGAAATGGCTGCAGGTCTGTGCTGGAGTCAGACCTCAAAATCAAAAACATGAGCAAGAAGAAGAGAGCTCTCAGCATAGACAGCCTTTATGGAGAGAAAGTAGGGCAAACCCCAAATTCTGAGATTCCTAAAGGGAATGCAATCCCAGAGGAAGCCATAAAGGCAAACATGAGCCAGTCCCCTTTTTAGAAGGCTTACCTGGAAGATTGCATAAAGAATCTCAAAAGAGAGCTAGAAGAAAAATGGGGAAATTAATTGATATCAGTGCAAGAAGGATATAATGCCCTACAACAGAGATATGAAAAAGACACCAAGTCACTGAAAAACAAAATTGGTGATATGGAAAAAATCACCAACTCACTGGAAAACAAAATTAGTGAAATGGAAAAAATCACCAACTCACTGGAAAATAAAAATGGTGAATTGGAAAAAATCATCAATTCACTGGAAAATAAAAATGGTGAATTGGGAAAAGACAACAATTCACTGGAAAAAAAATGTTGAATTGGAAAAAGACAACAATTCACTGAAAAATAAAATTGGCAAAATGGAAAAAGAATACAGTGAACCAAAAAATTCAATTGGCCAGTTACAAAAGGAGCTAAAAAAGATAACTGAAGGAAATAACACTTTAAAAATTAAAATTGAACAAATAGAAGTGAATGACTCAATAAGACTTCAAGAATCAGTCAAACAAAAACAAAAAAAATGAAAAATAAATAGAAGAAAATATGAAATATCTCCTAGGAAAAACAACTGATTTGGAAAACAGATTGAGGACAGACAATCTAAGGATTACTTTACTCCCTGAAAGCTATGATGAAAAAAAGAACCTTGATGCTATCTTCCAGGGAATCATGAAAAAAATTGCCCTGATGTTTTAGAATCAGAAGGCAAAATTGGCATTGAAAGAATTCACCAATCACCAAACCCCAAGGAATATCGTGGCCAAATTTCAGGACTATCTCACCAAGGAAAAAAAAAACTGCAAGCAGCTAGAAAGAAACAATTCAAATACTGAGGAACTGTAACTATAATTACACAAGATTTGTCAGCTTCCACATTAAAAGATCAAAGGGCCTGAATCAGATATTCCGAAAGGCAAAAGAACTTAGATTACATCCAAGAATAAGTTATCCAGCTAGAATGAGCATTATCTTCCAGGGGAGAAGATGGTCATTCAATGATACAGGAGAATTTCACCTATTTCTAATGAAAAGACCAGATCTGAACAAAAAATTTGACCTCCAAACACAGAATTCAAGAGAAGCATAAAAAGGTAAAAAGGAAAGAACTCTTGAGAACTATATTTCTACTATGGGTATCCTTAAAGAATGGAGTATTATTTGATATTACTTTGATAATACTGGAAAAGAAATTAGAGGTAGAAGGGATATCATACTGTAAATAAAGGGGAAAGGAGGTAAAATAAAGTTAAAAAAAAGAAGTAAAATAAGGCAAAATCTCATGAAGAGACATAGAAAATCTAATATAATTGAGGGAAAGAAGGGAGGGCGATGAGCATTGTGTAAATCTTACTCTCATTAGATTGGGCTGTAAAAGAGTATAGACACATTTGGCTCAAAGAAAAACTTGGCCCTCCTTATACGGAAATAGGAGCGAAAGGAGGAAAAGAAAGGGATAGACTAATAGAAGGACTAGAGAAAAGGTGTAAAAAAGAGGGAGAGGTTCTAAAGGGGGGAGGACTGTTAGAGGGAGGTGGTCATCAAAAACAAAATACTGGGGAGGGGGGAAGGGAGAAAGGGGAAAGGGAAGAGAAAAACATAACTTTGGGTAAATAAGATGGCAGGAAATACAGATATAGTTATTTTAACTGTGAATGTGAATGGGATGAACTCTCCCATAAAGCAGAAGCAGATAGCAGACTGGATTAAAAGCCAGAATCCTACAATATGTTGTTTACGAGAAACACATCTAAAACATAGCGATACATAGAGTGAAGGTAAAGGGCTGGAGCAGAATCTTTTATGCTTCAGGTGAACAAAGAAAGGCAGGGGTAGCAATCCTTATCTCAGATCAAGTAAAAGCAAAAATAGATCTAATTAAAAGAGATAATGAAGGAAACTATATTTTACTAAAGGGTACCATAGACAATGAAGCTGTATCAATAATAAATATATATGCACCAAGTGGTATAGCATCCAAATTCCTAGAGGAGAAACTAACAGAGATGCAAGGAGAAATAGACAGTAAAACTATACTAGTGGGGATCTCAACTTTGCTCTCTCAGAATTGGATAAATCAAACCACAAAATGAATAAGAAAGAAGTTAGGGAGATAAACAAAATGTTAGAAAAGTTAGGTATGATAGATCTCTGGAGGAAATTGAATGGCAACACAAGAGAGTATACTTTTTTCTCAGGGGTTCATGGAACTTATATGAAAATTGATCATGTGTTAGGGCATAAAAACCTCAAAATCAAATGCAGAAAAGCATAAATAGTAAATGCATCCTTTTCAGATCATGATGAAATAAAACTCACATGTAATATAAGGCTAGGAGAAAATAGACCACAAGTTAATTGGAAATTAAATAATCTAATCCTGCAGAATGAATGGATGAAAGTGCAAATTATGGACACAATGGATAATTTTATCCAGGAGAATGACAATAATGAGACAACATACCAAAATTTGTGGGATATGGCCAAAGCGGTTATAAGGAGTAATTTTATATCTCTAGATGCTTACTTTCATAAAATAGAGAAAGAGAAGATCAATGAATTGAGATTAAAATTTAAAAAAGCTAGAAAAAGAGCAAATTAAAAACCCTCAATTAAATACCAAACTGGAAATTCTGAAAATAAAAGGGGAGCTTCATAAAATTTAAAATAAGAAAACTATTGAATTATTAAATAAAACTAAGAGTTGGTTTTATGAAAAAACCAACAAAATAGATAAGCCTTTAGTTAATTTGATTAGAAAAAGGAAAGAGGAAAATCAAATTGTTAGTTTCAAAAATGATAAGGGAGAACTTTTCTCCAATGAAGAGGAAATTAGAGAAATAATTAGGAGTTACTTTGCCCAACTTTATGCCAATAAACTTCATAATATATATGAAATGGAGGAATTTCTACAAAAATATAGATTGCATAGGTTAACAGAAGAGGAAATAAATTATTTAAATAGCCTCATTTTAGAAAAAGAAATAGAACAAGTAATTAATTAACTCCTTAAGAAAAAATCTCCAGGGCCAGACGTATTTACATGTGAATTCTGCCAAACACTCAAAGAACAATTAATTCCATTACTATATAAACTATTTGAAAAAATAGGGAAAGAAGATATACTACCAAATTCCTTCTATGACACAGATATGTGCTGATAGCTAAACCAGGTAGGGAGAAAACTGAGAAAGAAAATTATAGACGCATTTCCCTAATGAATATTGATGCAAAAATTTTAAATAAGATTTTAGCAAGGAGATTACAGAAAGTTATCCCCAGGATAATACATCATGACCAAGTAGGATTTATACGAGGAATGCAGGGCTGGTTCAATATTAAGAAAACTATCAGCATAATCAATTATATTAATAACCAAATTAACAAAAACCATATGATTATCTCAATAGATGCAGAAAAACATTTGATAAAATCCAACATCCATTCCTATTAAAAACATTAGAGAGTATAGGAATTAATGGACTTTTCCTTAAAATAGTCGGTAGCATCTATTTAAAACCATCAGCTAGCATCATATGTAATGGCGATAAACTGGAACCATTCCCAATAAGATCAGGGGTGAAACAAGGTTGCCCACTATCACCATTACTATTCAATATTGTATTAGAAATGCTAGCCTTGGCAATAAGACAAGAAAAAGAGACTAAAGCAATTAGAGTAGGTCATGAGGAAACCAAATTATCACTCTTTGCAGATGACATGATGGTATACTTAGAGAACCATAGAAACTTGTCTAAAAATTACTAAAAACAATTCACAACTTTAGCAAAGTTGCAGGATACAAAATAAATCCACATAAATCATCAGCATTTTTATATATTACCAATAAAGTTCAACAGCAAGAGATACAAAAAGAAATTCCATTCAAAATAACTGTTGATAGTATAAAATATTTGGGAATTTATCTGCCAAGAGATAGTCAGGAACTATATGAACTAAACTACAAAACTTTCCAAACAAATAAAATCAGACCTAGTCAATTGGAAAAACATGAAATGCTCATGGGTATGCCGAGCAAATATAATAAAAATGACAATACTACCCAAACCAATTCACTTATTTAGTGCCAAACCAATCAAACTCCCAAGAAATAATCTTACAGATCTAGAAAAAAATACTAGCAAAATTCATTTGGAATAACAAAAGATCAAGAGTTTCAAGGGAATTAATGAAAAAAAGGCTGATGATGGTGGCCTTGCTGTACCAGATCTAAAACTGTATTATAAAGCAGTAGTCATCAAAACCATTTGGTATTGGCTAAGAAATAGAGTAGTCAATCAATGGCATAGGATAGAATCACAGGACAAACTAGGCAATAACTGTAGCAATTTAGTCTTTGATAAGCCCAAAGACCCCAGCTTCTGCGATAAGTACTCACTATTTGACAAAAACTGCTGGGAAAATTGGAAACTAGTGTGGAAGAAATTAGGGCTTGACCCACATCTAACACCACATACCAAGACAAAGTATAAATGGGTTCATGATCTGGATATAAAGAGTGGTATTATAAATAAATTAGAGGAATGTACTATAGTTTACCTCTCAGACCTGTGGAGATGGAATAAATTTATGTCCAAAGAAGAACTGGAACTCTTAATTGAACTCCAGATAGATAATTTTGACTATGTTAAGTTAAAAAGTTTTTGTGCAAACAAAACCAATGCAGTCAAGATTAGGAGGGAAGCAATAAATTGGGAAATCATCTTTACATTTAAGGGTTCTGATAAAGGTCTCATCTATAAAATATATAAAGAATTGTCTCATATTTATAAGAATTCAAGTCATTCTCCAACTGATAAATGATCTAAGGATATGAATAGACAATTTTCAGATGATGAAATTAAATTTATTTTTAGTCATATGAAAAGGTGTTCCAAATCACTATTGATCAGAGAAATGCAAATTGGGACAACTCTGAGATACCATTACACACATATTAGATTGGTTAAAATGACAGGAAAAGATAATGACAAATGTTGGAGGGGATGTGGGAAAAGTGGGACACTGATGCATTGTTGGTGGAACTGTGAACAAATCCAGCCATTCTGGAGAGCAATTTGGAACTATGCTCAAAAAGTTATCAAACTGTGCATACCCTTTGACCCAGCAGTGTTTCTACTGGGCCTCTATCCCAAAGAGATCTTAGAGGAGGGAAAGGGCCCCACATGTGCAAGAATGTTTGTGGCAGCCCTTTTTGTAGTGGCTAGAAACTGGAAACTGAATGGATGTCAATAAATTGGAGAGTGGCTGAATAAATTATGGTATATGAATGTTATGGAATATTATTGTTCTGTGAGAAACAACAAGAAGGCTGATTTCAGAGAGGCCTGGAGCGACTTGCATGCACTGATGCTGAGTGAAATGAGCAGAACCAGGAGATCATTATACACGGCCACAACAATACTATATGATCAATTCTGATGGACATGGCTCTATTCAACAATGAAACATTTCGAATCATTTCCAGTTGTTCAGTGAAGAAAGCCATATACACCCAGAGAGAGGGGTGTGAAATGTGGACCATAACATAACACTTTCATGCTCTGTATTATGTTTACTTGCATTGTGTTTCCTTTCTCTCATTTGTCTTTCTTGTAGATACAATTTTCCTTGCACAAAAATGATGTGTGGAAATATGTATCCCTATATTCTATTTGTCAAGTATTTTAACATAATTAACATGTAGTGGATATCCTGCCATCTAGGGTAGGGGTGGTGAGTAGGGCGAAAATCTGTGATAGAAAACTTTGTAAGGGTTAATGTTGTAGAATTACCCATACATATGTTTTGTAAATAAAAAAGTTTTAATAAAAAAAATTCCTAGAAGGGTTCCATAAGGCCCCATGACATAAAAAAGTTAAGCACCCCAGTTTTAGATGATCTCCAAGAAACAGAGTAGTTAAAAAGAAAAAAAGTTTTAATTTCAAGTTGAGGTGTCTGACTAAAATCTTAATTATTCCTCTTATTAACTTCCTGGCCTTAGACAAAATTTTGGTTTCTTACTCTATAAAATGAGAAGGCTATTCTAGGTGTCCTCTTACTTTTTAGCTCTAAATTTATGATTGTATGATTTTAGAAGTCCCTTCTAATTATAAATCCCCTTTCCTATAGTTTCTTTTTTCTTTCTCCAGTCATTTTCTCACAACATACCTCACATTATGTAGATATGCTGTTTGCATTAAGAAAACATTTGATATCCAAATTCAGAGTTTTGGGTGCTTAGATGGTTATACCACCAACTGATTAATGAAGTATCTATTTACATTACAGAAAGGTTCACCACGGGGTTCCTTTCTATAGCCTCTTCCACCAGTGCCTGTAAAATGATTCAATTTTTAAATGACTTATTAGACACATATCTATTGTAGAAAGCACATCTGTCCTACGGCTGGCAGCTTGATTATGCTCCTTCCTTTTTCTTTTTACTGAAAATTCTATTTTACCTTTTGTTGGTAATTGCTGGTGATAAAAGTATTTGTGCACTTTCAGATAAGCATTTTCCTCTCTGAAATTTATAATATCCATATGCTGCTGAGAGCCATGAGGTATAAATAACTTGGCTAAGGTCATGAAGTCAGAAAATTGTTGTGCTGCTTTTTAAAAGAATCTCTCCAATGTTCTCAAATAAGGATGTGTCCATGCTTCTGCAGCAGGGACCATCTGGGAAACCCCTGATTGGTTGGATTAGAACACTTTCCTTGGAACTGCATATTCATGCTAATTTTTTGTTCAAATGATGCCAGTTTGAGACAGAACTTATGTCTAGTTCTTTGGGAAATGCAATGGCTAAGCAAGTCAAGGTTTCCTCAAACATTTCTACTCTGCTTCCAATTTTATAAATAGCTTTTTTCTTGATTATCTTAAATAAAATTATTTTCTGAGAGAGAAAACCCAAGATAATCAAAAGTGCTTTAGACTTAGTGGTAGACAAGTGATAGCTTGTATTCTATAGTGTGGCACTGTCACTTATTACATATTTGAAATTGGTATGTCACATCTGTGAATCTTTTTTCTAAGAGAATCTCAAGATTGGAAGAGTCCTCTGTGAGAATGGGAGGATGCTACTTGCATTTGATACCTCACAAAGTTGCTATAAGGATCAAATGAAATAATAGATGTGTATGCGCTTTGCAAAACCCTATACAAATGCAAGGAATTACTTTTAGACCAAAGGCAGCATTCCCATCTGTCTTCACTGTTACCCAGGACACTGTACAGACTGCTTTAAATGATGGCAACACTTCTTGGTCATAGAACTTGGATGTGGCCCTTCCGGGGGTGGAGCCATGGTGGTGGAGATCAGACAGGAGTCTCTGTAACCTCCTCTAACCTTCCCTCAAACCAACAACATATGAAGCCTCTACACTGATTTTGAAGCAAAAAAATCCACAATATCTGGAGAACAACACGATTCTAGAAGATACTCTGGA
>JAJPUD010015576.1:1832-12964 GCA_023553655.1 Myrmecobius fasciatus | reverse complement strand
TTCCTTCCTTCCTTCCTTCCTTCCTTCCTTCCTTCCTTCCTTCTCTCTTTCCTTCTTTCCTTCCTTCCTTCCTTCCTTCCTTCCTTCCTTCTTTCCTTCCTTCCTTCCTTCCTTCCTTCCTTTCCTCCTTCCTTCCTTCCTTCATTCCTTCCCTCCTTCCTTCCTTCCCTCCTTCTTCCTTTCTTTCTTCCTTCCTTCCTACCTTCCCTCCTTCCTCTTTTCCTTCCTCCCTTCCTTCCTTTCTTTTTCCCTTTCCCCTCTCTCCCTCCCTCTCTCTCTTCCTTCCTTCCTCCCTTCTTCACTCCCTTCCTATTTCTCTTCCTCCTTTTTTTCTTCCCCAACCCTCTTCTCTGTCTCCCTTCCTCTCTCCCTCCCTCCTTCTGTTTCCTCCTTCCTTCTTTCTTAGTTCCTTCCTCCTCTCCTTCCTCCTTTTCTCTTTCTCTCTGACTTTTTCTTTTTTGGATCTCCCTAGTTTCCCTCCCTCCTTTCCTGCCCTAAGAAGTTTTTTATTTTTAAATGTCATGCAAAATACTTAACAACAACATTCTGTAATGTTGGTTGATGTGCCTTGCTAACACTAGTATTGCCATGTTAAATTTGCCTGTAATTGGAAAGGCAATTTGCTTACAAATACTGCTCAATTCATATTCTTTAAGCATGCCTCAGTCTATGACTTAGAGAATTGCTTTTCACAACATTCAGGCAAATTATATCAATGCAAATGCTTGTCCTAGATAATGGGCCAGGAGTCCAAGAGAAAAGTAAATTAACATAAGTGCTTCTACCCTGTAATCCTGTACCCTTACAGCAGGGGCCTCCTAAACCCATACTTGTCTTGCATACTAAATAGATTATTCCCATTCTGGTTTTACTACTTGGTTGAGCATGTATTTAAGGAGAAGGCATATCATGAAGTGTTTTAGACCTGTGCACTGGGGAGTTGTTCATTTTTAAGTCAATGCTTATTATATTCATGTTTGGGGAGAGAAGAAAGCTCTTTATTCATTTAGCATTTTTATTTTACTATTAGTTGTTTGTTTAGAGGGATTCGTGTGCTTGCAGGGTCTGAATAATTTTGCAGGAGATAATGGTTCAACAAGTTAAATTTTGTATCATTTTCACTTGAGTGGAATTAAATTTGACCCACATATTTTGCTGTTTGTGATCATCATCATAGCAGCTAAACAACTGTACAATTTAGCTAGTTGCTGCTGCTGCTGCTGCTTATCTTGTAAAAGAGCTTGAAGTCTTTACATGTATACAAGGAGAATGGAGTACTCTTCTATTTTTGTCCCCTGACCTCACTCTTTATCAGGCAAGTAGCTGGAAAAGGTTTATATCTTTGATCAAAAAAAAAAAAAAAACACTCTGTATGAAGTAAAATTGGCACATTAAACATGGAGATGCTTTAGACCCAGAAATCTTAGATTCACATTTTGTTTTTATCATTGGTAATATATGTAATCTTCTGCAAGCTGTTTTTCCTCTCAGGCCCTCAATTTTATTATGTAAAACACTTGATAATCATGGTTTCTCAAACTGAGAAAGAACTTTGGAAACCATCTCGTCCAACCCATACTAGAGAAAGCATCTTTTAACAGCATTCTTAACATGTGGTCATTCAGCTTTTGCTTTAAGACTTCCAGTGAGGTAGAAGCCATTATTTCCCCAGATAGTCTATTCCACTTGGAGGTAGTTCTAGTTCTAGGAAATTTCTCTTGCCATTGATCTAAGCTTGCCTTTTTAAAATTTCTATCCATCGCTCATGGTTCTCTTCTCTGAAGCCACATATAGTAATTTTAACCCTTGTTCCAAACGACAGATCTTCAAATATTTTAAAAGAGCTGTCATGTCTCAACCCTGCCTCTTTCTCTTTTCTTTTCCTAGTTCTTTAAATAATACTTGTACAATATGAACTAGAAATGTTTTGTGACATGAGTTGCCCAAATCTGAACACATTATAGCTTATTAATGTATTTGAGGTTTCTTAGATTAATATAAAATAAGGAAAAAGACAGGCTAGAATATTTTTATGGAATATCTTAACTTCTAGGAGGAGTTTGTGTTTTATCCTGAGATTTTAGGAAGCCTCTGAATATTTATTGGAGAAAGATATAGTCAAACTGTTATTTGAGGAAGATTATCTTAGCTTGCTTTGTGAACAATAAATTGGACATAAGAGAACCTGAAGACAAAGAGTTTGAGTTAAGAGTTCAAATATTCTAGTAGAAAGAAGGGAACAGATTTGAAAGTTGTGGAGACAGAATCAATAGGAGTTGGGAACTGAATATATAAAGGCAGGGTAGTGAATAGTGTATAGAAGGATGACTTCAATATTCTAATAATAATTAGAACTACAGCTCTTTAAAGTTTGCAAAGAATTTTGGAATATTCTTTCAATCTTATCACTTCTGAAAAATTCAAAGCAGATCAGTGCTTGGGAACTGATCTTAGTTTTCTCATCTGTAAAATGAGTGAATTGGAATTGATAGTTCTGTATGGTCCTTTCCAACACTAAACTTCTAGGATTTTATGACTATTGTCTCTACCATCCAAATTCAACTACCCTCCTTCCTGCTGATTCTCTGAAAGATCTAGCATTGCTGTATCATATACAGTATACATTTATTTACAAAAGCTATTTTTCCCCCGGAAACATCACCAGCTCAATCCTGCCTCAGCCTGTCATTCTCTGACAGGAAAGGAGACATTTTTAGTGCATTGTTGTGTTAATGGCCCCTTAGTGGTTTGAAAGAGTTAATGTGGATCCTTAAGTGTTTCTCTCACTACTAGGAGTGACTTGGAATGGGGGCAATAGAGGCCAGTATATTTCTATATTGGTTCAGTAAATGCCATCCTGTCATCTTAAATCATCTCTTGCAATTCATGTCTCCATTAGTCATTGATTTCTCTATGACTTTATCTGCTTTTGCATTCAGGGTGAATCAGACAGACATAGGAGAGAGACCTCCTTTGGATCAGGAAGAAAAGTATTTTCCTTTTCAGCCTGTCATCTAAAAATGTTGCTTCTTGTGTGGCGTTAACAAGATAGTCTATGGTTCCTTTTAAGACAGTTTCTGGGAGAAGCCACCTGCAATTTATATACATAATAAAACTTTGTTCTCTTCAGCCCATTCTTTTATTTAATTTAAATTTTCTTTTTTTATTGTGAACTTTACAAACATCAATGAACAAGAACATTTCAATAGATAAAATAGAAAAAGAGGATTGTATACAAAAATGTGAACTTATAACTTTTTAAACAGTATATGTTCAATATGAATACCCTAATAACTAAACTGCACTGTTTGTCTGTGCTCTCTTCTGAGCTCCTCCTGTTTACTTCTGTATATATATTTTAAACATTTTATTGACATGATTTTTCATTCTTTTCATTTTTAAGAAATTACCCATCACCTCTAGTAAACTCCTTTTCCTATTGCTTTTAAGAATAATTATAGGTAAGCAAAACAAACCAACACAATAGCCAGTTCTTTGTATGTCAAGAGGCAGCTAACACTCTGAAAGGATAGAGATATAGTAATGCTGGAGTAGAGAAAATCTGAATTCAAATCCAGTCCCAGATACTTACTAGCTGCATAATGCTGAGTAAACGTGCTTGCCTTGCTTTCCTTATTTGGAAATAATCATTGCACCTGCCTCCCACGGTTGTGGTGAAAATTAAATGAGATAATATGTGTAAAGTGCTTAGCATAGTTGCATAATAGGTGCCATAGAAATATTACATTAATTATTATGTCTATAAGTACATACTCCAATACAAACCTTTGGTCTTCATTCCTATGTTTTCATGTGCTTCTTTTTAGCCTATTTTTGAAAAGAACTAGGGAAGATTATCCCTGACTATCTTTGCTTCCTCTTAGAGAATCTGCTAGATGATGTACTTTATTTTTGAATATTATCATGCTCATTTAATACTCAACTAACTAGAGTTTAATTTACCTTTTTCTTCCACTTGAACTTTACTCTGTAAAAGCAGAAGTTCTGAGATTATGATGTGTATGGGATAGGAGAGAAGGCTGAGGTGGATTGATTTGGGTGGGAAAGGATGCTGTGCAAGGCTATGACAATGGTAATCCTGAGGAATTGAGTTCATGGCATTGTATAGATAGAGCACATATTGGACTTTGAATCAGGAAGACCTGAGTTCAAATCTGTCTCAGATGCTAGCTGAATGATTGCAGGTCTCTAATTTTGTAATCTAATGTGCTTGGAATATAGCTTCACAAGTCACATCCTGTCTAAGGACTTCATTTGACAGTCACAGGTATTTGGTTTTATATCTAAGGTGAATAATCTGGTATAATAGTTAAAAGGGAACTTGGAACTCTTATATAGTTGAAGGGTAGATCATAGTATAGGTGTGCTTAATGTATGCTCAGAGCACCTAAAATAGGGTTACACATATGGAAGGCACTGGGAACCTGCTTCTGACAGATAGAACTCGTCAAAGATAAACCATGTACATTCTGTGTTGGCCTTCTAGGTGGTGGGGAGCAGTCTCTTTCCATTAGCTATATAGCTAGAACTGTCTGCATCTTTAAAGCTACCGGAATCAGTCAGCAGCTGCTGTTTTTCTGGGCAATTTGTATTGAAGAGTGAAGGACTTTTTTATTCAAAACAAATGACATTACACAGTATGGGAGGAGGAAAATGTCACTTTCACCTTAGACCATTTGGCACAGATAACGGGTTTGAGAGTTCGATTTGTTTCATTTGTCCTTTTCAATTCTAAGTGAAGGGATTAGGTCTAGGAATTCAAGCCATGGGGATCTCAGAGGCTAGAAAAGCAGGCCAGATATTGTAGCCTACACAGCAGGGAAACCCTGAAGAGTAATTGTCCTGGGCTTTGGACTTCAACTTAGGGATGTTACGCTTTGTTGAAAATTGAATTAAGCTATAAACCAAATCCCTTTTCCTTTTCTAGAGACTAAGGTGGTCTCTCACCCCATCCCTATCCCAGGTACTTGAGAAAATGTGTGTATATCAGTTTTTGCTATATCTTTGATGTTCCTATCTTCATAAAACCTTATCTGATGTTATACAATTAAATGTAATTGGGGTTCTAGTAACTAGGCAACTAAAAAGGGTAACAACATTATGAATTTAGACTTGAGTTGATGGCAGTAGAACAAAGACTCCTTTAACCTCAGGTTATTGTAGAATTCTATGTAATTAGACAGGATCATCCAATAAAAGATTGACAGAGATCATCTGTCCATTGACAAATGAGGGAACTGAGATGCAAAGTGGAGAACTGACTTGCCCAGCATCACATGAACAATAAAAAGTAGAGTTAATGGTTTAAATTGAGGTTCTCTGACTGCAAATTCAGGGCACTATTCATGGCATGAGGCCATTTCTTTAGAAAAGGAATAATAACATAATCTCTTGGTGGTACAATGACATTAAGTTGAATGAGGCCTTAACCTCTACCTGAAGATGGAGTCTGTTCAGTTCAGTATGAGAGGTTGAATTCCTAAAGAAAGGGGTGGAACATTCTGAGTAGAGATGCATAGAACCTGTTCTTGATAGTGGCTGACAAAACCCATCCAATGGAAATTGAAATGTTAAGGTTGAGAGTTCTCAGAAGTCAGAAACAATAACAAATTGATTTGGTATCTTCCCATAGATGCAATATATCTCATTCACCTGCCTTAAAACTCAGGTCCCTTTATTCTAGTGCAATATTCTTCCTCTATATGGCCCTGTCTTTGTGCTTGGCACTGCTGTTTTATGAAAGTAGTTGAGGTTGTATGGCTTTTCCCCTAAATGCATTCCCTATCATTTATCTGCATATAAGCCCATCTATCACATTTTCTTCCTACTCCCACTGCCTTCTGAGCACTCTTGATGTTCATCCCAGTTGGCTTGGCATTTTACTATCCAGTAATACTTAATGTCATCTGCAGCCTTGGGATTTCCCTGTATACTCCGTCTTCCAGATCATTTATAAACATGTCAAATGAAATCTAATCCTCTTGTTTACACTTCTGCATTAAGAAGGGTCCCTTTAATCTTACTCATTATCTCTCTCCCATGAATCAATAGAGGACATGACTATTAAGTCTTGAGACTATGTTTCATATGTACCTTATGGGCTTATTTTACACACATGTCATATTAATTTAGATATTAAAAAGGAAAATGTTCAGCACTTGCTGGGGGAATTTAGTTGTGGGCTGGGTAACAGAGAAGAGGGAGATTCAAAGGTAATTGAAGTTTTATAGATGGGGCAACATGGAGGGAGAGAGTCAAGAGAATGAGTTGATTTGTGAGAAAAAATGATGAGCCTGATTTTATATATAGTCCTAAAGATATCCCTACATACATAAATATGGGCCTACATACATATATGTAGGACACCCTAGACAGACACAAACATACTCTTACACATATATACAAACACTTCTGTGTCTTTAGAAAAGCTGTCAGAACTTCAAGGTAATGTGGGTTAACATCCCACTCAAAAAAGAAGCTCACAAAGATGTGTTTATTAGTCAGATGAAGATGAACTTGGTTCAAAACAAAGACATTTAAAGAAATAATGTTTTTTCTTGTTTAATTATTTTCCATCTTGTCTGACTCTTTGTGACACCATTTAGGATTTTCTTTGGAAAGATACTGAAGTGTTTTTCATTTACTTCTCTAACTTATTTAGAGGTAAGGAACTGAGGCAAACAGGGTTAAGTGACTTTGCCCAGAGTCATGTGGCTAATAAGTATCTGAGGCCATATTTGAATTCAGGAAGATTAGTCTTCATGACTCTAGTCCTTTTACCCTATCCAGTGTGCCATCAAGCTGCCCAAATCTGGCATGCAACCTCCCCAAAGAACTCATATCATAACTGGAATAAGAGAAAACATTTAGGGAATCAAATATGAAGACATCAATACAGACTCAATGTGAACAGGGCATATGTGTAGAAAGCACACATATAGGCAAGTAGAGATATAGGGAGCATATAGGGGGAACCAACTGATAACTTCTGATGTACCTCAGGTGAGATATATTCACTGTTTTGTGAAACTCACTTTCTCTCAGGTCCTGTGTTAGTGTGTCATCAAGTTATGTGTCTTATTTTCTGCCACTATATTACTCCATTGGATAGTTTTCACAGTTGCCACATACTAAGAAAAAGTCTTCAGATAAAATGCTACCTTTTAATAGCCATTACTTGCCCCTTTCACTGTAGTCTGCTAGAGCAAAATGACTAGAAAGTCTCTTTTTCATAAAGGCAGTCTGACTTTTAAAGTTTACTCATTTTCTTCAGTCATGTCCACTTCTTTATGATCCCATTTGGGCTTTTTTTGGCAAAGATACAGGACTATTTTGTCATTTCCTTCTCCTGCTCATTTTGCAGAAAAAGAAACTGAGGCAAACATGATTAAGTGACTTGTCCAGAGTCACACAGCTTATGTGTCCAAATGTTTTTTAGCCACTATCAAATTTATGAGTCATCAGACTGGATAAGGATCGAGCAAACAAAAACCAGGTAAAGAGTTCCCAGATTAAATTTAAGCCTATTCTTTAGATTAACCATGGGTTGAATGAAAGTTGTCACAGAATCTTTCTGAAAGGATAGGAAATTGTTTTTGTTTTTATTGATATGTTTTATTTTTATGTCATCTTGATTTTCAAATATATCCTTTCCATGTAAAACAACTCCATTATAACAAAGAAGATAAAAACTGAAAGGGATACAGGGAGAGGGGGGGAGAGGGAAAGGGAGAAGAAAAGGGAAATAGGGAGGGAGGAAAGGAGGGAAGGAGAGAAGAGAAGACAAGAGAAGGAAGAGGAGAGGAGGAGAGAAAAGAAGAAATTCACTAAAACTAAACATCTTGACCACCTTCCATTCTATACAATGGTCAAAATGATAGTCTGCCATGCTTACAAAGGAGACCCATTTTCCTCTCTGTTGTGGAAGGCCAAGATTGATCATTATAATGATGTCGATTGTTTTTGTTATTCTTTGAATTTGTGTTGTTGTAGCCATTGTTTAGATTGTTTTCCTGGTTTGGTTTTACTTTGTATCAGTTCACATGAATCTTCTCATTTTTCTCTTTATTCTTATATTCATATTTTCTTATTGTATAGTAATAACCTATTACATTCCTGTATCACACCATTTAAATTATTTTCAGTGATGGAAGTGTTCTTTGGAAAATTTCTTTTCGGGGCAGAGCCAAGATGGCAGAGTGAAAACGTGACTCTCTGCGTCCTCCTCAGATCTTCTCTCAAACCAACAATAAAATAAGCCTCTGAACTGATCTTCCAAGTCAACAAATCCAGAAATATTTGGACACTGCTTTCTGAAGAACTTCATATCAGGTTTGTTAAACTCGGACAGAGAGATAAACAGTGGACTCAGGTGTAGGCTGGAAGTGAGGGTGAGACTCAGCTCATTGTGGCAGAAACTCCAAACTCCAAACTCCAAACACCTGGAGTTTATCTGAAGCACTCTGGACACTCTGCCCTGATTGGGGGCAGGTGTTCTGGCAGACTTGCCTTGTTTAAGGAGTAATTCAGACTTAGTCCTAGCCCCCACCAGCCCAGCACCTTAAGTTAATTCGACAAATTGCCCCAGGGCAAAGATCTTTAGCCACCATTTTTTCCCAGCCTTAAAGAGACATCAACTCTGCCCAAAAAAATGAAGAAGCAAAAGAGAGCTTTCACCATAGACAGCTTTTATCAAGAGGAAGAAGGGATGACCCCAGATCCTAAGGTTCCTTTAGACAAAACTCCAAAGGAAGTTATTAAGGACCATCACTGTACCCCTTTTCAAAAGGCCTTTCTGGAAGATTGCATAAAGAACCTCATAAGAGAGCAGGAGGATAAATGGGAAAATAAATTGAAATCAGTGCAAGAAGGATACAATATCTTACAAGAAGGATATAATTCCCTGCAAAAGAGTTATGAAAAAGACACCAATTTATTGAAAAATAAAATTAGTGAAGTGGAAAAAGAGTGCAATGAACAAAAAATTCAATTGGCCAGTTACAAAAGGAGCTTAAAAAGGTAACTGAAGAAAACAACACTTGAAAAATAAGAATTGAACAAATGCAAGTGAATGACTCAATAAGATGTCAAGAATCAGTCAAACAAAAACAAAAAAATGAAAAATTAGAAGAAAATATGAAATATCTCCTAGGAAAAACAACTGACTTGGAAAATAGATCTAGGAGAGACAATCTAAGGATTATTGGACTTCCTGAAAGCCATGATGAAAAAAAGAATCTAAACACTATCTTCCAGGAAATCCTGAAAGAAAAACTGCCCTGAGGTTGTAGAATCAGAAGGCAAAATCACCATTGAAAGAATTCACTGATCACCTCCTGAAAGAGACCCCAAAATTAAAACCCCAAGGAATATCATTGCTAAATTTCAGGACTATCACACCAAGGAAAAGATTCTGCTAGCAGCTAGAAATAAACAATTCAAATACCGAGGATCAATAATTAGAATCACACACAATCTGTCAGCCTCCACATTGAAGGATTGAAGGACCTGGAACCAGATATTCTGAAAGGCAAAAGGAACTTGGATTACAGCCAAGAATAACCTATCCAGCTAGAATGAGCATTATCCTCCAGGGAAGAAGATGGTCATTCAATGATATAGGTGAATTTCACCTATTTCTAATGAAAAGACCAGATCTGAACAAAAAATTCGACATCAAAACAGAGAACTCAAGAGAAGCATAAAAAGGTAAAAAGGAAAGGACTCTTGAGAACTTTATTTGTACTATGGGGATACTTAAAGTTTGGGGGTATAATTAACTAGATATTACTTTGATAATATGAAAAAGAAAACTAGAGGAGGAAAGGTTGTCATACTGGGGAAAAGAGGGAAAAAGTGGTAAAATAAGATCTAAAAAAAGGAGGTAAAAACAAGGTAAAATCACTTGAAGAGGCAAAGAAAACCTAATATAATTGAGAGAAAGAGGGGAGGGAGGTGAGCATTATGTAAATCTTACTCTCATCAGTTTGGGCTCTAAAAGTGTATATCAGACACTTGAATTCACAGAGAAACTTGTCCATTGCTAGAGGGAAGTGGAAGGGAAAAGAGGAAAGAGAAAGGGATAAACTAATGAAAGGGAAAATAGAAGAATCAGGGGAAAGGAGTTAAAAAAGGGGGAGGAGATCTAAAGGGTGGTGGATTATTTGGGAGAGGGGGTCATCAAAAGCAAAGTACTGAGGAGGGGGGAAGGGAGAAAAGGGAAAGGAAAGGGGAAAACATAACGGGTAAATAAGATGGCAGGAAATAAAGAATTAGTTATTCTAACTGTGAATGTGAATGGGATGAACTCTCCCATAAAGCGGAAGCAGATAGCAGACTGGATTAAAAACCAGAATCCCACAATATGTTGTCAACAAGAAATACATCTAAAACATAGTGACACATATAGGATGAAGGTAACAGGCTGGAGCAGAACCTATTTTGCTTCAGGTGAACAACAACAACAAAAAAAAAAACAGAGATAGCAATCCATATCTCAAATTAAGTAAATCAAAAGACATAAGGAAGGAAACTATATTTTATTAAAGGGTACCATAGATAATGTAGCAATATCAACACTGAATATATACGCACCAAGTGCAATAGCATCCAAATGCCTAGGGGAGAAATTAAGAGAGATGCGAGAAGAAATAGATAGCCACATTATACTAGTGGGGGATCTCAACCGTGCTCTCTCAGAATTAGATAAATCAAACCACAAAATAAACAAGAAAGAAACTAGTGAGATAAACCAATTGTTAGAAAAATTAGGTATGATAGATCTATGGAGAAAGTTGAATGGAAACAGTAGGGAGTTTATTTTTTTCTCAGCAGTCCATGGAACCTATACAAAAACTGACCATGGGTTAGGGCATAAAACCCTCAAAATCAAATGCAGAAAAGCAGAAATAGTAAATGCATCTTTTTCAGATCATGATGCAATAAAAATCACATGCAATATAAGGCCAGGAGAAAATAAACCAAAATTAATTGGAAATTAAATAATCTAATCCTGAAGAATGAATGGGTGAAAGAGCAAATCATAGACACAATCAATAATTTCATCCAGGAGAATGACAATAAGGAGACAACATACCAAAATTTGTGGGGTA
>JAJPUD010015575.1:24823-36912 GCA_023553655.1 Myrmecobius fasciatus | reverse complement strand
ATCTTATTTTACCACTTTTCCCCTCTTTTCCCCAGTATGACAACCTTTCCCCCTCTAGTTCTCTTTTTCATATTATCTAAGTAATATCTAGTTAATTATACCCCCAAACTTTAAGTATCCCCCTAGTAGAAATAAAGTTCTTAAGAGTCCTTTCCTTTTTACCTTTTTATGCATCTCTTGAGTTCTGTGTTTGGATGTCGAATTTCTTGTTCAGATCTGGTCTTTTCATTAGAAATAGATGAAATTCACCTATATCATTGAATGACCATCTGTAAAAACTTTTTAACTTATTTTAATCAAAATTTTCTATTTTGTGTTCAAGAATATATTCCAGTTCTTTGGTCTCAAATTCCTTCTTTCTCCACAGATCTGAGAGGTATGTCATCTGCAAAGAGCATTCATTTTGTTTCCTCATTACCTCCTCTAATTCTTTTAATCTCATTTACTTCTCTGTTTTACAGAGCTAACATTTCTAATACAACATTGAATAGTTATGGTGATATTGGGCAACCTTGTTTCATCTCTGATCTTATTGGGAATGATTCTAATTTGTCCCCATTACATGTGATGCTTGCTAATGATACTGCTCATTTTAAGAAAAATTCCATTTATTCCTATACTCTCTATTGTTTTTAATAGTAATAGATGTTGGATCTTTTCAAATGCTTTTTTCTGGATCTATTGAGATAATCATAAGATTTTTGTTAGTTTGCTACTTGACATAGTCACTTATCCTGAGTTTTCCTAATATAGAACCAGTCCTGTATTCCTGCTGTAAATCCTACTTGATCATCATGCATTATACTGGGGATGACTTTCTATAATCTCTATGCTAATATTTTATTTAAGATTTTGTCATCAATATTTATTGGGGAAATTGGTCTATAATTTTCTTTCTCTATTTTCACTATACCTGGTTTAGGTACTTGAAAAATGTATGTTGCTCAGACAATTTTCAGATGAAGAAATTAAAATCATTTCTAGTCATATGACCAAATGTTCTAAATCGTTATTGATCAGAGAAATGCAAATTAAAAAAAAACTCTGAGGTACCACTGTACATCTCTTAGATTGGCTAAAGTGATAGGAAAAGATAATGACAAATGTTAAAAGGGACACTAATATATTGTTGGTGGAGTTGTGAAGTGATTTAAAAATTCTGGAGAGCAATTTGGAACTATATTCAAGAGCAATAAAACTGTTCATAACCTTTGATCCAGTAATGCCACTACTTGTTCTATATCCCAAGGAAGTCATAAAGAAGGAAAAATGACCTAGTTGTGCAAAAATGCTTGCATCAATTCTTTTTGTGGTAGCAAAGTATTGGAAAATCTGTCATCAATTAGAAATGGTTAAATAAACTGTGCTAAATATAGGTAAAGGAATATTACTGTTCTATAAAAAAATGTTGAAATCTGGTTATGGAAAGGCCTGAAAAAATTACATGAACTCATGCTTAGTAAAACAAGCAAAACCAGAAATATATTGTACACAATGACAGCAAGAATGTGGGATGATCATCTATGAAAGACTATTCTCAGTGATTCACTGATCCTTGGCAATCCAAATGGACTTTGGATGGAGGGTTATATTTGCATCCAGAAAAAGAACTAGAGTGAGAAAATTTAAATCAATACATGTTATATTCACACTTTTTTCTGTTTTCCCCATCTCCCACAGCTTTTCCCTTTGGTTCTGTTTTTTTCCCCTCCCAACGTATTAAAAATAAATAAATAAAAGAAAAAAAGAAAATTAGAATTGAGCAAATGGAAACTAATATGAGAAATTCAAAAACAATAAAACAAAAATGAAAGAATGAAAAAAAAATTAAAAGAAAAACAATTTGAATTATCTCATTGGAAAAGTAATTTATCTGGAAAATAGATTCAGGAGAGATAATTTAAAAATTGTCTACCTGAAAATCATGATCAAAAAAACCCACCTAGACACTTTTTTGTTTTTCAAGAAATTATCAGTGTCCTGATATTCTAGAACCAGAGGGTAAGAGAGAAATTAAAAAAAAATCCACCACTCACCTCTTGAACAAGATCCCAAAATAAAAACTCCCAGGAATATTATAGCCAAATCCTAGAACTTCCTGGTCAAAGAGAAAATATAGCAAGTTGGATTCCAAATAAGAATCACCTTTCCAATAAAACTGAGTATAATTCTTAAGGGGAAAAGTTGGGTATTTAATGAAATACAGTATATTCAAGTATATGTGATGAAAAGACTGGAGCTGAATACAAAATTTGTTTTTCAAGTACAAGACTCTGAAGAAGCATAAACAGGTAATCAGGAAAAGTATGCCATAAGGAACTTAATAAGGTTTATCTGTTTATATACCTACATGGGAGGATAATACTTGTAATTTATTAGAACTTTCTCACTTTTATAGCAGTTAGAAGGAGTATATGTAGAGAGAAGGCACAGATATGAGTTGAATATGAAAGAATATGTCTAAAAATTATTAAAGTGTGAGGGAAGCATGTATTGTGTACAAATAGCAATGTTATGGGATGATAAGCTATGAATGGCTTTGATATTCTCAGCAATACAATGATCTAAGACTGCTCTGAAGGATTTAGCATGAAAAAAGCTAACAATACACAGAGAATGAACTAATTGTGTCTGAATACAGATTGAAGCATATTCTTTTTTTTTTGAAAACTTCTTTTTCTTGAGGTTTTATTTGGAGGGGTGAGGAGGGAATCTGTGCTTTTTTTCATAACATGAATTTTATGGAAATGTTTTGCATAACTACACAGTGCCTTCTTAATGGAGATGGGGTTAGGGAAGAAGGAGGAGAATTTGAGATTCAAAATTTTAAAAACAAACATAAAATATTTTTTTTGCATAGAACTGGAAAAATAAAATATTAATTAAAAAAGGATAGACAACAGTCTGGGGGTACTGAAAAGTTACTTGACAAAGCCAAAGTCAAATAGTCTGCATATGTACCTAATAGAGCTCCATTTTCAATGTAACTCTTTCAGATTCTTAGATTCACAAATTTGCATATGAAGATATAATGCTGGAAAAAGTTAATTAAAAAAACAAGAGGGGCAGCTAGGTGGCACAGTGGATAGAGCACCAGCCCTGAAGTCAGGAGGACCTGAGTTCAAATCTGGTCTCAGACACTTAACATTCCCTAGTTGTGTGACCCTGGGCAAGTCACTTAACCCCAATTGCCTAAGCAAAAAAAAAAATTTACAAAACAAAACAAAATCTCCATTTAATTTTCTTTAAGTTTGCTAGGTAATTTTTAAACTAATTAAATATTTTCATCTTTAACACAACTGTTAAATAGTAGGATGGGTATTCTCCACTCTTTTTTTTGAAGGAAAAGTTAGTGCATAAAGAATGTAAGTGGGAGCAGCTAGGTAGTGCAGTGGATAGAGACCAGTCCTGAAGTCAGGAAGACCTGAGTTCAAATCTGGTCTCAGACACTTAACATATCCTAGCTTGTGTGACCTTGGACAAGTCACTTAATCCCAATTGCCTCAACAAAAAAGCAAGCAAGCAAACAACAACAACAACAAAACAAAAACAAAGAAAAGAAAGGGAAAAATAAAATAAAATAAAAAAAGAAAGTAAGTAAGAGAACTTGTTAAAATCATTGACTTAATTAGTGGCAGGAAGGGAGCCAGAATCTAGTTTCCTTGCTTTCTAGCCTGAGATTCTTTCTGCTATACCAGAGAGACACTTCTCCCATATTCTATTAATAGTGAATATGGCCTAAAACAGTGATTGTGACCATTGTTATTTTGTTGTAACCTATGTCTTAAAGTTAATTGGAGGAAAGGAACCTGCATTAATTTAAAAGCTAATAAAGGTTTGTTTTTTATTTTCAAAATTTTCAACATTAACTATTGCAGAATCTTGTGTTCCAAATTTTTCCCTACCTGCCCTCCACTCCTTCCCCTAGATGGAAAGTAATACAATAAATGTTAAACATGTGCAATTATTTTATGCATATTTATACAATTGTCATTTTGCACATGAAAAATCCTTTCAAAAAGGAGAAAAACAAAATGCAAGCAAACAACAACAGGAAAATGAAAACATCATATTGTAATCCACTCTCAATCCCCATAGTCCTCTCTGTGAGTGCAGATGGCTCTCTCCATCACAAGACCATTGGCACTGGCCTGAATCACCTTGCTGTTAAAAAGAGCCACATCCATCAGAATTGATCATTACATAATCTTACTGTTGCCATGTATAATGATCTCCTGGTTCTGTTCACTTCACTTAGCATCAATTGATGTAAGTCTCTCCAGTCCTCTCTGAAATTATCCTGCTGATATTTTCTTATAAAAGAATGATATTCCATTCATATTCCATATGAATTCATATACCATAACATATTTAACTATTTTCCAAATGATGGGCATCCACTCAGTTTCCAGTTTTTTGTCACTACAAAAAGGGCTGCTACAAACATTTTTGCATGTATAGGTCCTTTTCACTTTTTTATGATCTCTTTGGGATACAAACCCAGTAAAGACACTGCTGGATCAGAGGATACACACAATTTTATAGCCCTTTAGGCAAAATTCCACATTCCTCTTCAGAACCATTAGATCAATTCACAAGTCCACTAACAATGTATTAGTGTCCCAGTTTTCCCACATCCCCTTCAACATTTGTCAATATTTTTTCCTGTCAACTTAGCCCAATCTGAGAGGTATGTAGTGGTACCTCAGAGCTGTCTTAATTTGCATTCCTCTGATCAATAATGATTTAGAGCATTTTTTCATATGACTAGATATGGTTTTAATTTCTTCATCTGAAAATTGTCTGAAGAACAAGCATTTTTAAGTGTCTGTGTTCCAGTCATTATGCTAAGTACTTTTCAAATATTATCACATTTAATTCTCACTATAATCCTGTGACTGGAGTACTATAATTATTTTCATTTTACAGTTAATGAAGCTGAGATAGAGGTTAACTAAATTGTCTAGGATAATACAACTGGTAATTGCTTGAGGCTAAATTTAAACTTTGGTCTCTCTGATTCCAGGCTTACAGCTAGCTACATAAAACCCTACATTGGTGGATCCCAGTGTTCCAGTGATGCATAAAAGGTGAAGTTGAAGAGGCTCTGAGAGAAGAGACATTTTGGTTTCCAAGACATGCTAGGGTAGCTGATACAATTATTTGATCTTTTTCTTCCTAGAATCTATTTTGTTTCCTCTCAGGTATCGGAAGAGATTCTGGAATCAAATGTTTTCTATCTTGAACTTAGAAGACAAAAAATAGTATCTGTTTTCTCTCAGGGTGTCTCCACTTGTGTCTCTCAGTGGGACATTGTATTTGTCCTTGTTCTTTTGAAGAAAAATAATTTTTTTAAATTAATTTTTTCAGTTTTAATTTCTCACCTTTCCCACACCCATTGAGAATATTAGAAACAAAACAATGTATATGTAGAGTCATACAAAAGTAATTTCTTCCTGGGGTATAAAACAATTGATTCAAAATCATAAAATGAGTTTAAATCCTCCTTTTCTACTTCTTAGATGTGGAATATCAGATGTCTAATTTCCTCACTGCAAAGAGAAAACAGAAATTTCCCTTTTTGTATTTCCCTTTTTGTAAAGATTAGACTTGGTAAGTTTTAAAATTTTATATAATAACTTTAGCTGTTTTTCATGGAAAGGTAACACAAAATATTAACTAGAGAGTGGATATAGATTCAAAAAACAGAATTAAAATAACATTTTGGATGTCTAATAGCTATATGACTCTGGCCCAATAAGTAATCTACATAAAATTCAATTTTCTCATCAGTAAAATGGGGATAATAATAATATCTACCTCCCAAAGTTGAGAAGAGTAACTAATTGAATAATTTTACTCAATTATCTTGGAAATCATAAATGACCAAATATATATTTAGCTTTTAATAATTAGAAATAATGCTAAGTACAACTCAATTTATTATTTTTCATGAATATACAATAAATGTTATTGCACATTATTTCATTTACTCCTCACAATACTCATGTAGATAAAGCACCATTATCTATCACATACATATATGAAAACATATGTACCTTCATATATATATGTATATACATACATATATATATATATATATATTTGAAAATTGAGATTAAGATAGCTGAAGTGATATTTCAAGTCAGAAATAATGATAAATGAGAAACCAGTAATATATCATATATCTTCTCACTCCAAGGTTAGTATTTTTATGCTATCATGGATACATTAATGAGGAATCCATACTTTTATTTCCTGAGGCACATTCTTGCAATGATGAAAATAGGAGTCAAAGACAAAATATCAGGAAAAATATGTATTTTCCAAATAAATAATATTGGCAGCTTATCTGAACTAGATATCTTATTGGGGGTATTACTTATATGGGAAAGGGAAAATGTTGGAAGTAGCTTTTTTAGAACCCAGAAATATCAGGGAAACAAGAGGCTTAGCAGAAATGCCGACAAAATAAAATACATTGAGAGAAGAAAACACAAATGTGGCCATTGGCCCAGTGAATTACCCTTCAAAAAACACTCTAGTCACAATAGTAATTGAGTGACCTAATCTGTTGACATAATTTCCAAGAGAAATACATAAAGGTTTTAAAGATAACAATTGTGTAGAGGATTCCAAAAGAAGATGTTGACAGGTTTCTATGTGTTGATCTTAGATATCCTTGTGAAACTTAAGGCTAGGAATCTTTTAGTTAGAAGAACATGTCATGCCTTAGAATGAAAATGCAAGATTACGCAATTTCTTTAAGAAAATGATAATAAACTGGAACATTAGAGATGTCAGGGAAACAACACAAGATGAAAAACAACTAGATAAACTAGAAAATCAGATAAGCTCAGAAGACCTTGGGAATGCTTATTTGCAATACAAAAATTGGAAGTACAGTCAAAGGTTGAAATATCATCAAATAGAAACTGGTGGACTAAAATAAAGGAACCTAAAAGGAAAATGAAGAGCCCTTTAATATGACACTAGTTTCAAGAAGATGGAATTGGCTCTACAGGATTCAACATAAAAACCAGTCATTAAACATTGGTTAAAATTTCTGCGGGAGAAGAATGGAATGTCTCAAATCTTTTGTTTGCACAGTTAAAAAAAATCTCAACTGAGAATCAAATGATGCCAAAATGATTGTACTTCAATTCAATCAGTAGGAATGACATTTACAGATAGATATGCATAGTGAGAAGAGAAGTAGAAAATATAGTCCAAGTTTTCATTTTGTTTTAATTTATGAGGGAAATTTAGCCTTGATGTGAGGGAAAACTTCCTAACTGTTTGAGTTGTTTAAAAGTAGAATGAGATGCTTTAGATTTTCTCCCCATAGTTATTTGCACAGATGATAGATGACTACTTGTCAGTTACAATATAGTGGGTATTCATAAAGCCATGGGTTCAATTTAGAGCTACTGAGGTTCCTTCTAGCTTTCAAATTCTGTGATTTGGCATGAGGAGGAACTGTTGCTCAAAGAAAAATAAATTACAAAACAAATCAATTATATTAAAATATAGTCATCAAAACATTCAACAAAAGAAAATCCACATAATTCGGATAAATAATTTTTGTTCTCTGCTTTAATATATCTTCCAATCAATCAATCAGCAAGTATTTATTAATTAAACTCCCTACATGTCAGATTTTCTATTTTATGCTCTGAGGTACCTTCTTACCCTGATACTCTATGTTTCAGAAAAAAAAAAAACAAAACGTCTAAGCCCAAAAACTTCATGTTCTAGCATTTTTACCACTTGTGATATTCTTTACCTATTCTGACCCATACTTTTTTACATGGATATTGTCTCAGAAATTCAAATCCTCCCTCTCCTTGTCCCGCCATTTCCTGGAACACTTAATCTTTTTTTTATCACCAGTCATTAAACATTAAGAGCCTACTAAGTGCCAAACACTGAGCTAAGTGCTGGTACAAGAACATTTTTTTGTCCTAGAGTTCTGATACCTTGAATAATACCTTGATAATTGCCTACTATATTTAGGACCACACTTTCACTTCATTCCTTGGCCTTTTCACCAATAACCTGATATCTGATTTCCATTTTTTAAACTACTTGTTCCGAGAAACACTATTTCTCCTAGAAAACGTGTACTAATCCATTCTCCTCTTTCTCCACTCATCAATACTGAAACTTTGCAAACCAATATATACATAGTTTACCACTTCCCTACATGTGCCATCTCCTCCTTTTAGAACAGGAATTCCTTGTGGACAGGAGCTATCTTCACATTTGTATCTACACTGTTTATCAGTACTTGATATATATGAGAACTTAATAAACACGTTTTGAGTCACTGATTCATTAATTTATTCATCATATACTTTCCAACTCTGATTTTCTCTGTTCTCTGTTCAAAGATTTTTGCAGCTCTGATAATTTGTTTAGCCAGGGTTCTTCCAGCTCTGGTAGTGTGTTTCTATGAAAGTGAAAATAACAACAATAAATAAATGGAATTTAAGATTGATAGAAAAAAATACTCAATATAGTTATTTCTAAGTAATGAATTGATGTGACATAAGCATTTCCTAAATAAACATATATGACTAAGTGCTGGCATTGGGTACTCTAATGGTGCTTTGAAGGAGACATGACATCAGACCAGTAATCAACAGGACCAATTTTGCTATTCAGAGTTTTAGCATTCAGCACTTATACATAGAAATCCCAGCACATGGGTTTATGGGCACTCATGGATGCACACGTGAGCACAGGCGCACACACACACACACACACACACACACACACACACACACTTGCTGATTGAATCTTCAGCCACAACAGCTATACTTAAAAGCTTGCTTTTGAGATCTAAAAGCTTTATACTCATTAAATAACGCAGAAAAAGAGTGCACTTTGCCAAACTAGGTATAATTTGGGTAACTGTGGCAAGACTCCATATGGCAGACACCTGCTTCCTCATTTGCATGCACACAATTTCTTTTGAATTTGGAAATTATGCATAATATCAGACAAGGCTTTTTGACATCTCACTTCTTATTCTTTGTAAAATGATTAGATTTTATGTTGCTGACAATTTTCCATTTTCAGGCTCTCAAAAGTTAGACTTTTTTTCTTCTTTTTTAAGAGTGAAATATCTACATTGTCTGCTTTCCAGAATCTGCATACTGTTGTTTGGGTGCTGGATCAAAAAAGGGAGACAGTAGTGACTTGGCTTAAAAAAAAGACTACTGGATTTGGAGTCAGAACAATAGAATATGAGTCCTTTCTCTGCTATTTTATACATAATTAGTCTTGCTAAAGGCCTTTTCCCTCCTTGGACCTTAGTTTTCTCTCATAAGTAAGAGACTTAATGTAGTGAATCTCTCAGTTTGAAACTGAGGAACAATGTCTTCAGAAATATATTTGTCACTAAGTCTGAATCAGGGAGAACATACACAATTTTAAATGCCTGTCATGACATTTGGTCATTGTCATTCATTCTGGAATCTCTACTTAATGCATCTCTGTTTGAGATAAAATCTGTACCAAGTCTTTGGACCTAGTGGCTTGAAGGACAGGTCAAGTCTTTAGAACCTTGAGTCCAGTTACACTCTCTCTACCCCTCTCCCTTTTTTAACATTAGTCGTTTCAGTCATTAGACATGTTTGTAGTTTTTGAGGGTATTGCAAATAGTATTTATATAGTCAGCATCTCTTTAATCCAAATGTCTGAATTTACAAACAGGCTAAAAATGAATGCCTTACATCAGCTTTAATTTTCTAATGCAGTGACCCATCCTAACACTGTATAATAACAGGTCCCGATGTGACAATTAGAATAAATCACCCTACAAAATATGCCATTAGAGGCATTCATGCCTCATCAGTAACTGAATTGTCTTATATGATATATCCTGAGGAAATGTTTATAACTTCAGATAATTCTCCCCAAAGCATGAGGAAATACTGAGCATTCTCCCCAAGTTACAGATTTCTCCAAAATTTAAATATGGTTCAAATGTGCTTTTCTAGGTGATGATCTGATTTTTTTGAATGGAGGCCACTAATCTCTTCTTGCTATCCAGTGGCTATGGACCCACAACAGTACAGTTCCTTACAGAATAGGAGAGTTTGTATTTACTTGAGAGGGCTTTTCATTTTAAAAGGATAAACTGGACTTTCAGGGACTCATCTTTCATCTTCAAGAATGAGGGAAGTGTTAGGTCAGCTAGTTGGTGAAGTGAATAGAGCACTAGCCCTGAAGTCAGGAGGCCCTGGGTTCAAATCTGACCTCAGACATGTAACACTACCTGGCTGTGTGACCCTGAACAAGTCACTTAAGCCCAGTTGCCTCAGGAAAAAAGAATGAGGAAAGTCTCCAGGAAACATTAAAAATGTAAAACAAATTAATTGTTTTAAAGACATAATGAATAAAACAAAACAATTTAGGGACAGAATTGCTTATAACAAAGAGCAAGGGAAAACTTAATAGAGATACTAAGTTTTGGATAATATTTGATTATCAATTTGTTTTGGTTTTCTTTTATTTCTTTTTCTATGCATGAGAGAGGGAAAATGAACAAATTATTCAATAGAGATAGATTGATATAGTGGAAAAACTGAATCCGTGTTCAAATCTCAGGCAGTGATAGTTACTGGGCAACTCTGGGCAAATATGTTCATCCCTCTTGAGACTAAATATTTTTACCTGTGGAATAGTTGTGGTCACTATCCATCTTATGGGTTTGTTTTGAGCAGAATACCTGGAAAAGCTTAAGGCACTCTGGAAATATTTTTGTTTTACTCTTTAATTATTCCATTAAAAGTATTAAACTTTTACCATGAAAAATACACTTTGCTATGAGTTGAAATAGATAAGATCTGGATTTAATTCTCATGCACTTAATATCACTTATTAGTTGTATTATCATGGTTAATTCATTTAATCACTCTAATTGTCATTTTCCTCATGTGTCCTGTGCTTATCTGTCAGCTAATACATGTTTAAAACTAGACAAGTCATGATCATATTTCCTTTCTGGAACTTTTAGTGCCTTTCATGAATTAGAAAAAAGTTAGCCTAGGTGATCACTGAAATCCTTTCTAGATCCTAATTTTTTAATAGTTTGCAATAATCACTCAAGTAAATATTCTACATGGAAAGTACCTGCTTAATCCAATCCCCTTGGCTTCCAGGGAGTAAGGGAGAGGAAAATCCATACTGAAATGAGGCCTTTGGCCTCCTGATGGATAGATATCACAATGGCTAAAAACAATTATACTTACTGCTCTCTTCCTCAGCAACTGGGGACATCCCATCTATTCCTCCCACTTATATATACGTCCAACTTATTGACTATTTTTCAAAAATTTTATTTTATTTGCATAACATATGTGTGGGTAATTCTTCAACAATAACCCTTACATAGCTTTCCATTACAAATTTTCCCCCCCAACTCCCCACCCCTCCCCTAGATGGCAGGATATCCACTACATGTTAATTATGTTAAAATATTGGCAAATCGAATATATGTATACATATTTCCAAACTTATCATTGTTGTGCAAGAAAAATCTTATCTACACAAACGATATATCAGATAAAGGAAACACAATGTAAACAAACATCAATCATGGAGTATGAGAATGTTATGTTGTGGTCCACATTTCGCATCCTTCTCTCTGGGTGTATATGGCTTTCATTAGTGAACAATTGGAGGTGGTTTGAAACATTTCATTGTTGAAGAGAGCCATGTCCATCAGAATTAATCTTCATATAGTACTGTTGTTGCTGTGTATAATGATTTCCTGGTTCTGCTCATTTCACTCAGCATCAGTTCATTTAAGTCTCTCCAGGCCTCTCTGAAATCATCTTGCTGGTCATTTCTTACAAAACAATAATATTCCATAATATTCATATACCATAATTTATTCAGCCACTCTCCAATTGAAGGGCATCTATTCAATTTCATGTTTCTAGCCACTACAAAAAGGGCTGCCACAAACATTCTTGCACATGTGGGGCCTTTTCCTTCCTTTATGATTTCTTTGGGATATAAGCCCAATAGAAATGCTGCTGGGTCAAAGGGTATGCACAGTTTGATAACTTTTTGAG